>PVKC010036591.1:0-13189 GCA_004027635.1 Crocidura indochinensis
GGCTTCATAAAAGGTATTTGGAAATATTTACGTTTTTTTCGTTTTCATGAAAGAGTCTTGCCAGGATTGGTAGTAGTTCCTCCTGGAAAGTTTGAAAGAATTCATTAGTGAATCCATCTGGGCCTGGGCTTTTTTTTTGGGCAGACATTTGATTACCATTTTAATTTCATCAATAGTGATGGGGGTGTTTAGATATGCTACATCCTCTTCCTTCAACCGTGGAAGAATGTAAGAGTCCAAGAATTCATCCATTTCTTCCAGGTTCTCATTTTCAGTGGCGTAGAGCTTCTCAAAGTAGTTTCTGATTACTGTTTGAATCTCTGCCATATCAGTAGTGATCTCTCCTTTTTCATTCCTAATACGAGTTATCAAGTTTCTGTCTCTCTCTGTCTTTGTTAGTTTTGCCAGTGGTCTATCAATCTTGTTTATTTTTTCAAAGAACCAACTTCTGCTTTCATTGGTCTTTCGGATTGTTTTTTGGGTTTCCACTTCATTGATATCTGCTCTCGGCTTATTATTTCCGTCTGCCTCCCTATTTTTGGGTCCTTTTGTTGAACTCTTTCTAGTTCTATAAGCTGCGTCATTAAGCTACTCAGGTAAGCCCCTTCTTCCTTCCTGATGTGTGCTTGCAAAGCTATACATTTTCCTCTCAGTACTGCTTTTGCTGTGTTCCATAAGTTCTGATAGTTGTGTCCTCATTATCATTTGTTTCCAGGAATCTTTTGATTTCCTTTTTGATTTCATCTCGGACCCACTAGTTATTCAGTATGATGCTGTTTAACTTCCAGGTGTGAGAGTTTTTCTTCTTTGTTCTTTTGGAGTTCACAAATAATTACAGAGCCTTGTGGTCAGCAAAGGTAGCCTGCAAAATTTATATCCTCTTGATATTTTGAAGATATGTTTTATGTGCCATCAAGTAGTCTATCCTGGAGAATGTCCCATGTACATTGGAGAAGAATGTGTATCCAGGTTTCTGGGGATGGATTGTCCTATATATATCCACTAGGCCTCTTTCTTCCATTTCTCTCCTCAGGTCCAGTATATTCTTGTTGGTTTTCAGTCTGGTTGACCTGTCCATTGTTGACAAAGCTGTGTTGAGGTCCCCCACAATTATTGTGTTTTTGATGTTATTTTCCAGCTTTGTCAACAATTGTATTAAATAGTTTGCTGGACCCTAATTTGGTGCATATATGTTTAGAAGAGTGATTTCTTCCTGCTCTACAAACCCCTTGATTAATATATAATGTCCATCTTTGTCCCTTACAATCTTCCTGAGTATAAAGTTTGCATTATCTGATATTAGTATGGCCACTCCAGCTTTTTATGTGTGTAGTTTTCTTGGATAATTTTCCTCCATCCTTTTATTTTGAGTCTATGTTCTGAATATTCAGGTGTGTTTCTTGTAGACAGCAAAAAGTTGGATTGCGTTTTTTGATCCATTTAGCCACTCTTTGTCTCTTAACTGGTGCATTTAGTCCATTGACATTGATAGAAAGAATTGTGGTAGGATTTGATGCCATCTTTATATCAAAATTTGGTGTGTCTTTTGGTTAGTCTTGTCTTAAATTAGGTCTTTCAGTTTTTCTCTTAAGGGTGGGTTTGAGTCTGTAAAGCTTCTGAGCTGTTTTTTGTCTGTGAAACCATGTATTCTTCTATAAAACCGGAAAGTGAGTTTTGCTGGGTAGAGTATTCTAGGTGAAGCATTCATTTCATTCAGTCTTATCACAATATCCCACCACTGCTTTCTGACCTTGAGTTTTTCAGGTGACAGGTCTGCTGTAACTCTCAAGGATGCTCCCTTGAATGTAATTTCCTTTTTTTGATCTTGCTGTTTGCAGAATTATGTCTCTGTCTGTGGGATTTGTCATTGTGACTAGGATGTGCCTTGGGGTATTTTTTGTGGGGTTTCTTTTGGTTGGTACTCTTTGGGCATGCAAGATTTGATCACATATATTCTTTAGTTCTGGAAGTTTCTCTTGAATGATGATCTTGACTGTTGATTCTTCCTGGAAATTTTCTTCCTGTGTCTCTGGGACTCCAATGATTCTTAAGTTGTTTCTGTTGATCTTATCATAGACTTCTATTTTCATCTGTTCCCATTCTTTGACTATTTTTTCCATTGTCTGTTCATTTGTTTTAAGGTTTTTTTCCCAATCACTCCCACTGTATGGAGTTGTTATTTATCTCATCTTCCACAGCGCCAATTCTATTCTCAGCTTCTTCTACCCTGGTGTTGAGATCATCCATTTTACCATTCAATTCATTTACTGAGTTTTTCAGGTCTTTTAGTTGACATGTTATATCAGTTTGGAGTTTTGTGATTTCTGTCATCATATTTTCTTGGTTCTTATTAGTGTTCTGTTCAACTCGGTTTATGGTTTCTTTGAGTTCTTTGAGCATCTTCCATATTACTTTTCTAAAATCCTTATCTGAGAGATTGATTAGTTCATTGGTCATTATCTGGTCATCAGAATTGTCATCTTTGTTCTCTATGTCTGACGCTGGCCTGCGTTGATTCCCCATTGTCACACTAATATTGTGTGTTTTTCTACGTGTTGCGGTGTTATTCATTGGGTAAATGATGTGCACAGCCAGACACCTCTGGTTCTGCCCTTTCCGGGTTTGTCGATTTGCCTTCAAGGGAATGGAGTCCTCCATGGATGAAACCTCTTAAAGGATCAAATCTTGGGCCTAGGCACACAGCTGAGAAGACAGTCCAGAGAGAAATACTGTTATCCAGTTATCCATTACAGTCCTTAGAACGATATTTTTCTCTTCTTGTTGCGATGATGTTTTTTCCTTAGAAAGAGTGCACGGGCACCTAGTGAAGCGGAGCTAAACTGCTCTTCTGCAGCCTATTATCAGCCCATTCCCATGAGGTCTGGACGACAGCAGAGGACAAATATACACAAAGAAAAGACAGGGCTCACAGTTCTTCGCAGTCAGCCCCACTAGGCAGGCGTGGATACGCAGAAATTCCCAGTCTGACATCACAATCAGGGGACCTTGCTTTGCAAAGTACTCGCTCTTGCCGTTTTTCACTTTAATGAGGTGTTCCTGGGCGTTTCCGCCCTAGAATGGACCTCTGGGAGAGCGAGTATTTTTGGAGCCTGTTTGGCCCACTCCCACGAGGTCCAGAAGATAGCAAAGGACGAATAAACACAATGAAAAGACAAGACTCACAGTTCTTCGCAGTCAGCCCCACTAGGCAGGCATGGATAAGCAGAAATTCCCAGCCTGACGTCACAATCAGGGGACCTTGCTTTGCAAAGTACTCGCTCTTGCCGGTTTTCACTTTAATGAGGTGTTCGTGGGTGTTTCTGCCCTAGAATGGACCTCTGGGAGAGCGAGTTTTTTTGGAGCTGGTATGGCCCACTCCCACGAGGTCCGGACGACAGCAGAGGACAAATAAACACAAAGAAAAGACAAGACTCACAGTTCTTTGCAGTCAGCCCCACTAGGCAGGCGTGGATACGCCTGTATATTCTTTTTTAAGGCTAGCATTAGTCTGTATGTTTGGTTTCTTTGTCTTTTACTTTGAGCCTGTACTTTTTGTCGAAGTTCAAATTGGTCTTCTATAAGCAACATAACTTTTATTTAGTTTCCTCATCCACTTGGTGACTTTGTATCTTTTGATTGGTTCAATCAATCAAAACATAGATAAACTACTGATATAAAACTTGCAATTTTTTGTATGTACTTCGGGTATTTTTGCCTTTTATCTACTTTATTTGATATTAGTTTCTTTCTGTAACCTTGATATCTTTTTTAAAATGGTAAGTTTGCATTTTTCTTGTTTGTTTCTTCTGTTCTTGTCCTACACAACTATATATAAAGTGTATGTATATATACATGCAAGCATATATAAAATTCTAAGTCTATATTCCATTTTCCTTTTGAGCAAGAAAGAAGCTAAAATATACATCATTCTTATTCTCCTTCTTGCTGTCATTTTATTTTTAAATGAATTTACCATTTCTCAGTGGAATTCTTTGCCTTATATAGGACCATTTACTGTTGCTTACTTATTAACTTGATTGGCCAAAAATTCTTTTTACTGTTAGTTTTTCCTGAGAAAAAAATCAATCATTCCTTTTGATTATGTGATAAACGTGTTGAATAAAGAATTCTGCCTTAGGAAATACATATATAATATATAATATTTTTTGAGTCACAACTGGATGTTCCCAGGGCTTACTTCTAGCTATGTTTTTATGGATAACTCTGATACACTAGAAGAAGTATATAGGGGAGTTAAGTATCAAATCCAGATAGGACACATGAAAGGCAAGTGTCCTGCTCATTGTATAATTGCTCTGGCCTTTTAACTTAAATATCTTTTAATTAAATCTCTGGACATATTGTTATTTTTCTACACTACAGATTTCCAGTCAACATATTATGTCAGTATTATTGGGTTCTCCTGGAGTTTCCTTTCTCTTGTTGGCTTCAGTATTTATTTATGTATTGAACTCATTGTAATTACAAGGTAATTTTGTGTGTGTCTGTTTTTTTTTTTAACCAAGAGCTCATTGAACTCCATCTAACTAGATAAATGTATCAGTCCTTAGATTTGAAAATTCTTTTCTCACTCAATAATATTTTCTCTTTTTTCTCTATTTGGACCTTTATGACATGAAAATTGTTTTACTTTAAAGGGCTACATAAGTCTTTTATTCTTGTTTCAAACCTTTTTATTTATTAAGCCAGAGAGATCGTAAAAGAGTTAAGGTACTGATTTTTCACATGGTTGACCCTAGTTAGGTCTTTGGCACAGCAAATGTTCCCTTGAGATTTCTCAGAAGAGATTATTGAGCACATTCCCAGGAGTAAGCCCAGAAAACCACTGTGTGGCCCAAATCACCCCAGATTAAATCCTCTTATTTATTTCTGAGTATTTATCTTATCCCAAAATTTACTAATGTGATATTTGGCTTCTTTCATTCTGTTGTTAGGTCTTCCCCTTTTCAAAAATTTAACTTCTGTAATATTTAGTGCAATGGTTTTTATGCCATACTTTCTGTCATGATTTATCTATCCTTATTAGAATTCTATTTACTCATTTTCTTCAATTTAGTGATTATCAATAGAATCATTGCTTATAAAATCAGAAATTTTCAAACTACTGATATAAAAGAACCCTTTTTTATGATACAAAATTTATGTTGGGTTCAGAAGTCATGATATTTATCAATTAATTCAAAGCTCATACTCTTCAAAACACAAAGATGAGGCTAGAAAATAAAGTGTAACTGCAATATGAATTTTTAATTTTGGGGGGGCACCTAGATCTGTACCCTTTATCTGCTTATGATTTTATCTACCAACATGAAGAAGTTTCTCCAGTTCTTATTTTTTCTTGGTGCTATGGGAAGCCTAAAAGTTCTAAGTTTGAGCCTCTTTGGGTGGTGATTGATGAATTATAAATTATAATCACAAATTTCATAGTGAGATTTGGAGTTTATGTGAACATTTCTGGTCAGTAAAGATTCAGATTGACCCTGTTGCAGTATAAAATTAAGTTCTAGCAGGTCTGCATCGTGACCCAGAACTCATAGATGCTACTGCGTGGTAGTATCTGTGGTGTCAAAGAGTAGTAGGCTTGATTATTAACTGGAATCACAGTCATGACTACCCAATAGCTATGGCAATTAGCTAACCATAGTTACCATGGCATATTCTCCTGACAACACCTGTTTGCAAGTGCTTGGAAAATCTATGGCACCGAGTTTCAGCAAGTCTGTGTACTGTGAAACATTCAAAATTATAGGTACACTTATTCACCTGTGCACCTAAATTGTCCTGATAAATACAAGGGGTGCCCAGTCATAATTTCCAGTGGTAAGTATGTATAAATTAAAGCTGATCTATAGGGTAATTTTTGGTTTAAGGTTTTGACTTCATAGTTAACTGTCATGATAGGTCTCACAGATCTAATCAGTGTTGATGAAAACCTGAAGCTTTTATTTTATTTTTCAACTTTAGGGATCTGACCTTCTGTTCATATATGTCAAGATAAATGTCACCAGAAACTGACAGTTCTAGATCTGCCTTGCTGATTCATACAAGTTTGTGAATCACTGTGTGTGTTTCTACAAAGTAAGGGATCCCCTTGCTAATTGGCTTTTGCTTTGGAAATTGTAATTGCTTGCTGTGAACATGAAGTATGGGAGAAATTCTGGTTAAACTGAGCAAAATGCAACTCAGATATTAAATCTTTTACTTCTGGCTTGTGAAGGTGGAGCTTCTCTTGGGAAATTGTCGATAGGATCTAATTCTAAGAAAAAGGTTTAGGAGTGAAATCTCCCAGCTAGACTGTATAAGCATTACTGAAGATGATGCTTGTTATTAGTTCTGAGTCTGCATATAATTTGTAGTCACCTGCTTCTCTTGTAAAATATATATTTTTAAAATAATTTTTTGGGACAACAGTGGTATTGCTTATGGCTTCTTTCTGACTCTGTAATCAGGGACCAATCCTGATGGGCTACAGGGGGCCATATTTAGTGCTCAGACAGTTGCCTGGTGAAAGCCAAGTAATTTACCAGTAGCACTATCTTTCCAGCCCATTTTCTTTCACTTGTATGCTGTAAAAATATGATGGTAGAGTTGAGATACCAAATTATTAGCATATTATCTTTCCTTGTTTCTATACTTAGATGGAAGCTTTTTATCCTACAGTTTTGTTTCCCTAATTTTTACAGTTCCTTTCTTCCAAGTATAGTATGCTGTTCTATTGGACATTCCCTGAAGATTTCATATTTAGAGAATAGAAAAATATTGTCTCCTTAACAATTTATTATTGGTAATGTCATATAATATTTATAATTTAATATGTGGTAGTGTCACTTAAAATTTAAAGTAGATTTTACCTTATATTATTCTAATATAAATCCTAAAATCTTACTATGATATCTGTGATACAAATTAGATTTCCAACACAGTTCCAAGAAACTGAGGCCGAGAGACAGACCAGCAACTAGGTCTTTTTTATTCTGCAGAAGAATAATTTTTACCCTAGGTCTGTGTGCCCAAGAAGAGCACAGCCATTTTATTAAGTGGTCACATGTTTTTTTTTTCCTAGTCATTGAGTCACGCTTTAACACATAAGAAAACACAACCGCACTTGTAAAAGTCACAATGCAGAACCCAACGACTTTTAGAATCCAACCAATTTTTTCAGCCTCTCTGATTAGAGAGGAAATGTTGAATACATTCAAGAACTCAAGGAAATTATATAATGAACAATCATAAGCCTCAAGATGATATGGAATAGAAATGAGAAAAACCTCAAAATGACAGAACTTTAATACTTGGTAGGCAAAATGAAAAACTCATTGAAAGACCTCAAAGTAATAGCTGCTGAGAACAGAATCAGTGAGCCAGAAGAACTGCATAACACCTCCAGACTACAGCAGAAGATAGAAATAAACAAAATAAACAAAGAGAAGATGGGAAAAATCTTATAAAATAAAATATTAAATAAAACTTTGAATAACTTCAACTGAAATAACATAAGAATTATTGGAGTCATAGAGAACTAGGAAGAAAACTTGTATGAAAAGGCAACAGTCAAAAGCATTGCTGAGAAGTTCCTAAAGCAGAAGAGTGCTTGTACTCACACATGAATCCCTAAAGTGTACAAGCAAAATGAGACCTAAATAAAAACACCTCAAGGCACATCCTAGACACAAAAATGAAAATCATAGAGATGGAATACAGAAAGCAGTAAGATCAAATAAGGAAATTCTATACAAGGAGAATTCTTAAGAAGTATAACAGATTTATCACAAGTAATCTTCCAGATCCAAAGGCAGTGATGGGATATAGTGAAAACACTCAATGGATTAAACGTGTTACTAATACTGTACCCAGCCAGACTAATTCAGTTTTGAAGGAAAGATACACAGCAAACAACCCCCTTAAAAAGTCTTGAGTGGCCGAAATAATATTAGATGACTTAAACAGTAGGCTTTAAAATAGTTTAAGAAGAGTTATTTTTGATAATTAAGATATATGAACATCAGGCTTTGTGTGTTTCTCTTCTCTTTTGTTTCCTGAAGCTCTACTGAGAGCCAGAAAGGGCCCAGCAAAAATTGTTCCTAGTGGTTCCAGAAAAGCATGGCTGATCTGCTTCACTTTGTGGCTGATCTGTTTCACTTTGTGGCTGCATGCTCTTTCTGACTAATTAAACCCACTATGACATGCAAAAATAACCAAACTATAAGTGTAACTATAGGGAAACCTTGCAGGCAAACACCATGCACAGAGAATGAAGATGATAGCTATAATGACCCCCAAAATACCAACCATCCAATTAATCTCTCAAATAAAGAGTTTAGAATAGAAAGATAGAGGATCCTCATGGAAATCAAAGAAAACATAGCTCTAGCTGAACAGAACACAAAGACAAAAATCAGAAAACTCCAAATTGAAATAACAGATCTGAAAAACACGGTAGCTGAACTGAAAAACTCAATAAATAAAACCTCTCCAACAGGGTAGCAGCAGCCGAGGAAATAAGTGAACTGGAAGAATAAATGCAGAACAACTCTTTATAGCAGAAGAGATTGGAGAAGAAACCTATGGCAATGGAAAAAGTACTCAGGGAATGTGAACAGATGAAAAATTTGAAAAACTCAACAGAAACAATGTAAGAATCTTTGGAGTACAGAGGCCCAGGAAAATTCAACAATCAAAGATATCTTCACAGAGAAATTTCAAGAACTAAAGACTACATGCAATCAATTCCTGCATGCCCGAAGAGTACCAGCTAAAAGAGAGCTGAAGAAAAAAACTGCAAGACACATCCTAGTCAGAACGACAAATCCTACAGATAGAGATAGAATACTGAAAGCAGCAAGATCAAGAAGGGAAATTACAATTAAAGGAACATTCTTAAGATTTACAGAAGACATGTCACAAGAAACTCTCTAGGCTAGAAGACAGTAGTGGTATATTATGACAAGACTGAATGAAATGGATGCTTCACCTAGAATAGTGCACCCAGCCCGACTCACTTTCAGATTTGAAGGAAGGATACATAGTTTCATGGATAAGCAACAGCTCAGAAACTTTGCAGATGCAAAGAAGCCTTAAAGGAAAAAACTGAAAGGTCTACTTTAAGACAAGACAGACCAACAGACACAACAAACTTATACACAAAGATGACATTAAATTCCATGAAAATAACCTCCCTCAATGTCAATGGACTAAATGCACCAATTAAGAGACACAGAGTGGCTAAATGGATAAAAAAAGATGAATCCAACCTTCTACTGCCTACAAGAAACACACCTGAATAGTCAGAACAAACATAAACTCAAAATCAAAGGCTGGAGAATAATTATCCAAGCAAACAGCACCCTTAAAAAGTAGGAGTTACCATACTAATATCAGACAACACAAACTTTAGACTCAGAAAAATTGTAAGGGACAAAGATGAACACTTCGTACTAATAAAGGTATATGTGCAATAGGAAGAAATCACACTACTAAACATATATGCACCCAATGAGATATCTAATACAATTATTGACAAATTTGAAAGAGGGCAGCAATAATAACACAATAATTGTAGGAGACTTGAACATGGACCTGTCAACACTTGATAGGTCAACCAGACTAAAACCCAATAAAAATATACTACCGCTGAAAAGAGAAATGGAAGAAAGATGTCTAGTAGATATATATAGGACATTCCATCCACAGACCCTTGATACACATTTCTCCAATGTACATGTGTCGTTCTCCAGGATAGACCAGATGCTGGCACATAAAACATAGCTCCGTAAAATCAAGAGAATAGAAATTTTGCTGGCTACCTTTGTTGACAACAGGCTCTGAAATTAGATGTGAACTGCAAAGGGATACAGAGAAAACATTAGCACCTGGAAATTAAATGTCCTACTACTGAACAACCAGTGGATCCAAGATGAAATCAAAGAGGAAATCAAAACTTTCCTGGAAACAAATGACAGTGAAGATGCAAACACTCAGAATCTATGGGACACAGCAAAAGTGATACTGAGAGGACTATTTATAGCTTTTCAATCACACATCAGGAAGGAAGAAGGGGCATACCTAGACAGTTTAATGACACTGCTTATAGAATTAGAAAATGAACAACAAAAGGTATAAAAATAGAGCGACAGAATGAAATAACATAGCTTAGAGTAGAAATCAATGAAGTGGAAACCGAAAAAATAATTCAAAAGATCACTGAAAGCAGAAGTTGGTTCTTGAAAACATAAACAAGATGATAGACAATTGTCAAATCTCACAAAGAGAAAGAAACTTGGCAACCATCTTAGAAATGAAAAGGGTGAGATCACTGCAAATATTGCAGAGATTTAAAGGGTAATTAGAAACTACTTTGAGAAACTCTATGCCACTAAACATGAGAACCTGAAAGAAATGGATAAATTCTTGGACTCATTACCTTCCATGGTTGAATAAGGAAGATGTAACATATATAAAAAAGCCCATCACTATCGAGGAAATTAAAATGGTAATCTAGTGTCTGCCCAAAAAACAAAAGCCGAGGCCCAGATGGATTCACTAATGAATTCTTTCAAACCTTTCAAGAGGAACTACTACCAATCCTGGCCAGGTTCTTTCATGAAATTGAAAAACGAGAACACTTTCAAATAGCTTTTATGAAGCCAACATCCCCTGATAACAAAAGCAGACAGAGACGCTGCCAAAAAGAAAATTACAGACCAATATCCCTAATGAACACAGATGCAAAGGTCCTCAACAAAATCTGGGCAAATAGAATCCAATGCCTCGCCATGGAGATCATTCACTATGATCAAGTAGGTTTCATCCCAGGAAGGCGAGCATGGTTTAACATCTGTAAATCTATCATCATAATATACAACATCAACAATAAGAAAAAATTGAAATCATCATATCAATACATTCAGAGAAAGCATTTGATAAGGTCCAATACCCATTCTTGATAAAAAAAAAAAACTCTCAGGAAGATGGGAATGAAAGCAACCGTTCTCAGTATAGTTAAGGCCATCTACCACAAGCCAATTGCATATATTATCCTCAATGGAGAAAAACTAAAAGCCTTTCCTCTAAATTTTGGTACAAGACAGGGCTGTCTCACCACTCTTATTCAATATAGTACTGGAAGTAATTGCTATAGAGATTAGGCAAGAAAAAGATATCAAGGGAGTACAGATAGGAAAGGAAGAAGTCAAGCTCTCACTGTTTGCAGATGACATGATGCTCTACTTAGAAAACTCTAAAGACTCTACCAGAAAGCTTCTAGAAACAACAGATGCATATAGCTATGTGGCAGGCTACAAAATTAACACACAAAAATCAATAGCCTTTTTATACACAAATAATGATAAGGAAGAAAAGGACATTAAGAAAACAACCCCATTCACATTACTGTCATGCAAACTCAACTATTTTAGAATCAACATGACCAAAGATGTGAAGGGCTTATACAAAGAAAACTATTAAACCCTGCTCCAAGAAATAAGGGAAGACACACAGAAATGGATACACATACCCTGCTCATGGATTAACAGGATAAACATCATTAAAATAGGAATATTCTCCAAAGCATTGTACAGATTTAATGTGATCCCTCTAAAGATACCCATGACATTCTTCAAAGAAGTAGATCAAACCTTTCTGAATTCATTTGAAACAATAAACACCCTCGAATAGCTAAAGCAATCTTCGGAAAAATGAATATGGCATTCCGCAATTTTAAACTGTATTACAAAACTGTATTATCATAACAGCATGGTATTAGAATAAATAAAGGCACTCAAATCAGTGGAGTAGACTTGAGTACTCAGAGAATGTTCCTCAGACATACAATCACCTACTTTTTGATAAAAGAGCAAGAAATCCTAAATGGAGCAAGAAAAGCCTTTTCAACAAGTGGTGTTGGCACAACTTGGTTAGAGACTTGCAAAAAAGAGAACTCAGACCCACAGCTAATACCATGTACGAAGGTAAAATCCAAATGCATTAAAGACCTTGATATCAGACCTGATGCCACATAGTATGTAGAAGAACATGAGACTAAATGCAACTTTAAGGAGGAAACTGCACGTTCCAAAAAAGTGGAAGCAGAGATAAATAGTTGGGACTATATTAAGCTGAGAAGCTTCTACACCTTAAATGAAATAGTTCCCAGGATACAAGGACCACCCACTGATTAGGGGCTAATATTCTAATTATACAAGGCATTGACGGAACTTTACAAAAAAAATAAATCTGACCCCATCAAAATATGGGGAGAAGAAATCAACAGTCACTTTGTCAAAGAAGAAATACAAGTGGCCTAAAGGCACTTGAAAAAATTCTCCACATCATTAATCATCAGGGAGATGCAAATCAAAACAACTATGAATTACCATCTCACACCACAGAGATTGTTGCACATCACAATGAATGAGAACAAGCAGTGCTGGACAAGGATGTGGAGAGAAAGGAACTCTCATTCACTGTTGGTGGGAATGCCATCTAGTCCAACCTTTATGGAAAGCAATATGGAGATTACTCCCAAAACTGGAAATTGAGCTCCCATACGATCCAGCTATACCACTCCTAGGGATATACCCTAGGAACACAAAAATACAATACAAAAATCTCTTCCTCATACCTATATTCATTGCAGCACTATTTACAGTAGCCAGACTCTGGAAACAACCAAGATGCCCTTCAACAGATGAATGACCAAAGAAACTCTGGTACATATACACAATGGAATATTATACAGTCACCAGGAGAGATGAAGTCATGAAATTTTCTTATACATGGGTGTACATGGATTCTATTTTGCTTCGTGAAATAAATAAGAGGGAGAGAGATAGATGCAGATTATTCTCACTCATCTATGGATTTAAAAAAATACAATTTTGCAAGAATTCTCAGAAACAAAATAGAGGAGGACTAGAAGTTCCAACTCACTACATGCAGCTCACCAGAGAGTGATGAGGGCAGTTAGATAAATAACTACTTGAGAACTATCATAACAAAGTGAACCAATGAAGTAGAAAGCCTGTCTAGAGTATAGATGGAGGTGGGGAAGGGTAGGGATTTTTGGGATATTGGTGATGAAAATGTTGCTCTGGTGAAGAGGGCTGTTCTTTACGTGACTAGAACCCAACTACAATCATATTTGTAATTAAGGTGGTTAAATAAAGATATT
>PVKC010036592.1:0-13188 GCA_004027635.1 Crocidura indochinensis
ACTCTCTTTCTGCAGCTCCCTTTCTGTAGCTCTGCCCTTTAGCTCCCTTTTTGCTCCTTTTAGCTCCGCCCCTTTCTGGGCTCCGCCCCTTTTATATCCTCTCTTTCCAACTGCCTTTCTCCAACTGTCACTTTCCAACTGTCACTGTGCCATTTTCTCCTTTGGCCTCCCCTTCAAACTTTATTTATTTATTTATACAAAATAATTATCATACATAAATCTCAAATACACTACAATAACCTCTGAGGATTTCGGCCCTGTCTGCACCAGCGTTTTTCACGAACAAACCTCCCAAGGACACTTTTATTTGTCATCGTGTTTCCCAAGGGCCCTCACCTGGGTCTGAGTGCGGGGTGGTGCTCTGGGAGTTTGTTGGAGGTGGGGAGTGGCTATATTCAGACCTGTCGGGTGGGGTGATTTACAAAGTTATTTATAGTTAACTTTTAGACATACAATATTTTACCCCTGTTGTCAAATTTCCACTGTTGTTTCTAGAGTCTATTCCATGCCACCCTCCCAACCACCCCACCCCCCGGCCTGCCATCATAACAGGCACTTTTGTAAGTTTGATTCTTAAAGTTTGGGTCTTATTATTTTATTGTTGCTGACTCTATTGTTTGAGATTTAGACCTGTCCTTCCTTAATACCACCAATTCACCTGAGAGCTCACAATATCTCCCAATATCTCACACCTATCTCCTCCACTTTTTTCTTCCTTCCTTCCTTCCTTGCTTCCTTCCTTCCTTCCTTCTCTTTCTTCTCTTTCTTCCTTCATTTTCTTTCCGCTTTCTATCTTTTCTTTCTCTCTTCTTTTTTCTTTCTTTTTCTTCTTTTTGTATCTTTCTGTGTTTATTTCTGTGTTTCTCTTTCTTTTTAATTTGTATTTACTTATTTATTGCATCATATGTGCAGCACTCAGGCATTACTCTGTGCTCAGGTACCATTCCTAGAAGTGCTTGGGAGACCATATGAGATACCAGAGATTGAACACAGTTTGGCCACTTCCAGGGCAAACACCCTCCCTTCCCACTGTGCTATTATTCCAGTCTCACTTTCTTTTTTTCTTTCTTCTTTCATTTTTCTTTCTTTTCCTTTGTACTTTCTTCTTCCTTTCCTATTTATCTTTGTTTCTTTCTCTTCTTTATTTCTTTTCTTCCTTCCTCTTAAAAACTTATTTTATTGAAACCATTGTGATTTACAAAGTCCTTCATAGTTGGTTTCAGGCATACAATGGATCAGAGATATTTCCACCACCAGTGCTGACCTTCTACCGTTATTTCCGCATTCATGGCATAACCCTCCCAGCCCCCCAGTCTGCCAGTATAACAGGCCATTTTGAAACTTTGATTGTTAAAGTTTGGGTCTCTTGATTTCATTATTGTTGACTTTGGCTTGGATATTTAGTTCAGTCTCTTTTTTGGGTAGGAGGGGTCATTCTCGGCAGTGCTCAGGGGTTACTCCTGGCTCTATGCTCAGAAATTGCTCCTGGCAGGCTCAGAGGACCATATGGAATGCCGGGATTCAAACCACCAACCTTCTGCATGCAAGACAAATGCCTTACCTCCATGCTATCTCTCTGGACCCCTACTTCGGTCATTTTTTTAACACCACCAATGCATCTGAGACCATTTGGCCCTGGCCCTCATCTATTTATATTTGTTCTTCTCCTTGTACATTCAATTTCTTTCCTTCTCTTTCCTATAGGCTGGGGCCAAGGGTAATCTAGACAACTATCATTTAAACCATTGTATATCTTTATGCATTTATTTTAAATAATACATATAAGTGATGTCATCCTGTATTTATCCTTCTTCTGATTAATTTAGCATGATATCTTTCAGTTCCATCCATGCTGCAGTAAATTGTATCATTTCATTATTCATATTTTCATAATCCACTCATCTGTTGTTGGACATCTAAGTTGACTTTTTAAAGAAAACTGAGTATGCTAACTCCTTTTGTTGAAGAAGATGATTCTGGGATTGGTGTTAGCCATGGTAACATCTTGTCAGGATGATCCAAGAATGCTGCTTTGAGGCACTGGCCAGCGCTACGCAGGGCACTGCACCCTTTCTTCTGGAACAATTCACCCTTACTGGGTAAGGTAACCCCTTGCACAGACTCTGGCAGTGCCTTCCAAATGCCCAAGGCAGAGAACTGGAAGAAGAGTGCAGGAGATGCTGCAACAGAACTATATGCAATTCTCTGCAGGCAACTCTTGCTGGATTCAGTCTGAGGGAACCAGGCACAGCAAGAGATAACCAGATCCTCTAAATAGGGGCCACTCCCAGCACAGCCAGATAGTGAGGGAGAATCAGCTTCTCTTAAACAAGGGACACAACAAGCATAGCTAATCACGTGAGGAAGGGCCAGACCCTCTTAAATGAGGACCCCGCACAGCATAACTCAAGGCCCACATGTAGTGGACCCAGTTCTCAGGCTGAAGCTGAGCTAATATGCTCTCCACAGAAGTATAAGAGTCTCCACTGAGGGTCGGAGAGATAGCACAGCAGTGTTTGCCTTGCAAGCAGCTGAACCAGGACCAAAGGTGGTTGGTTTGAATCCTGGTGTCCCATATGGTCCCTCGTGTCTGCCAGGAGCTATTTCTGAGCAGACAGCCAGGAGTAACCTGAGCACCGCTGGGTGTGCCCCCCCCCAAAAAAAAAGGTCTCCACTGAAAGGAAAGTAGTGGTGAGATCAAAGCTCTCTGACTTTGTGTGCTTCAACACAGAGATTGTTCTCCAACTACAGGCAGTAATTCCAAATTTTTATTGGCAAAACCTTCCACTCCAGTCTTCGGATTTTTTAAAGTGTGTTTTTATTTAATTATTTTATTAAGCCCACAGAGTAAAATCAAAGACAGATAAAAAAGTTAAATGTCACACAATCTAATTTTATCTCCATATAACATATAACATATGTTATATATATGTTATAATGTTATATATAACATAACATCTAGCAATTATCCACATGATAATATTATTTCAACATTTCAAAACCCTCATTTGGAACTCAAAAATGACACAAAGTAAGGGGATACATATCAAATAGGATTCTATGTGGAAAT
The DNA here is from genome assembly GCA_004027635.1 of Crocidura indochinensis. NCBI lineage: Eukaryota > Metazoa > Chordata > Mammalia > Eulipotyphla > Soricidae > Crocidura > Crocidura indochinensis. The sequence continues at coordinate 3,071 of PVKC010036592.1, forward strand.
AGTTAATAAATGAGATATTGAACTGGCCCTTTTAAGTCTTCTGGTCCTACTGAGGAGGAATGTGTTTGCTAGAGTTACTTTTCAGTTTGAAGAACCAATTCTTCATCAAGTCTTTTTAGCCCTGTTCTACAAAACTGAGCACATCCCTCAAAACCTAGGCGGGGAAGAATAAACTGAAACTCCCTAGAGTTCAGCTGGGGGGCAGGGGAATCTGTCTCTGATGCTGCCCCAGTGCAGATGCCTGAACTGGGTGTATTTAGTGCAATGGGAGGAATACTTCCTTCAATTAAAGAAGCTGAATACCTGGGGGTGAGGAGCACCTGTGCACACACATGTGTATGTGATTTTTTTTTATCTGATAAAGGGAGCTATTGGCCAAGTGTGGGAAACTCTTGTTCATATTCTAATACCAGTTAGAAATTAAGAATCAAAAACTAATGTAATCAATACACCAATAGAATCAGGGAGGGAAATGATCAATAGCCAATACCTGTATTAACTTAGGAGGAAGCCAGATCAATAATTAATACCTCTGTTGTATTAAGAAGAGGACTGTGGGAGGCCGGGTAGTGGCGCTGGAGGTAAGGTACCTTCCTTGCCTGCGCTAACCTAGGACGGACCGCGGTTCGATCCCCCCGGTTCCCCATACGGTCCCCCATGCCTTCCAGGAAAGACTTCTGAACGAATAGCCAGGAGTAACCCCTGAGCGTCACCGGGTGTGGCCCAAAAACCAAAAAAAAAAAAAAAAAAAAAAGAAGAGGACTGTGAAATTATGAGGACTCTGTGTATAACCTATACTGCCATGGAATAAGAAGTGAACTGAGTCAATAACCAATACCTCTATGGCATAAGGACTGAGCTATATCAATAAGTAATACTTCGATGGGTAAATATTGAGTCAATTATTAACCAATGTCCCTTTCGGGCAGAAGTGGTGGCGCAAGTGATAGGGTATTTGCCTTGCATGCGCTAACCTAGGACGGACTGCGGTTCAATCCCTCGGAGTCCCATATGGTCCCCCAAGCCAGGAGCGATTCCTGAGTGCATAGCCAGTAGTAACCCCTCAGCATCACCGGGTGTGGCTCCCCCAAATATCCAATGTCCCCATAGAATCAGGATTTATTATGATCTACACACAATACCCATATAGAATCAGAAGTGTAATCCAGTCAAGTACTAATTCTTCATAGAATTAGGAGTGAACCAGATTAATACCCACATAGAATAAGAAGTGAGCAGTCAATAATCAATACCATGAAATTAGTAGTGAGTCAGATAAAAAAAAACATTCCCCTCATGGAAGCACAAGTGAGTCATAATAATACTCACAGTAAATAATACATGGAATTAGTAGTGAAACAAATCAACAATCAGTACCCCCATGGAATTAGGAGTGATCCAATTAATCACAAATACCCTCACAGAACCAGGATTTAGTTGAGTCAATAATACTCACGGAATCCGGAGGAGCTGGTCAGTAACAAATACCCTCATGAAATCAGGAGGAACTGGTCAATAACGAATACCATCAAGTAATCAATAGAGATCCAATCAATAATCATACCCCCATGGAATCATGAGTGATCTGGATCAATAAACAATACCCTCAGGAATTAGGATGTGACTCTAGATAAGTCCTCTGACACCTGTTGAATGTATGGCAGGACAGAGCCTGGCACCTGTCTTTAGTACAGTGAATATTCTAGAATGATTCCACATAGCCCAGGTAACTTGACCACTAAGAATGGAGTGGACAACTGGATGTTCAAGCAGTAAAGATAATGTTTGTGTGCAGAGATGAGGCCAATCTATGGTTCCCAGTTAGCCTAGACTCTAAAGGAGTGGTAGAGGCTGATTGGTCCTGCAGGGAGACTTGCCTTTGGGGAGTACAAGCCTACTCAGTCACATTCCTCACTCCATGCCCCAACACCCTCTCCTTCTGGGCAGCCAGATTTTGTGGTTCCTCTACCCACTTGGGCAGGCCCAGAGTCCTGTAGGGCATGCAATCAGCATTGCAGGTTGCTCAGCTTCTCAGACATGACCTGCTGTAGATCAAAGCTTCAAGGGCTCCTCATAGGTAATATGCCATTGAGGTCACAGGGGTCATGAGCAAGGCCAAAGTTTTAGAGCATACTGCTTTCATGGGCCTCTGCAATGGGTCACATCCTATGAGGTCACTTGTGAGGTCATGTTCCATGAAGTCATCTCATGAGCTGCTGCCCCATAGATGTTGATTTCCAGTACTGAGGGTGGGTATACCCACTTCCAGGTTTTCCCACTTGCAGAACTAGGCCTAGACAACTTCACTTGTGTTTTGGTTAGTCCTGAGTTAGAGTTGTTTTTGTGCCACCTGGGCTGGCAATACCAAAGCAGCCCTGAGGCTCCAACACTGTTGTCCCTTTAGTCCACTCCACCTGCCCCAGAACATTGCCTCTTCCCACCCCTCTCAATTCTGGAGGCTGGTTGTGCTGTTATATCCTACTCTTATTTATATCTCCTCCTTTAGCCCCTAAGGTACCTAGAATAGCCAGTCCTGGGAGGCTATGAGATGTATGTAGTACAGGGGCCTCGGGGTGCAGGGCACAGGGTGGAGAGTCTAGTGTATTATACATGGAGTGTAACGTCTGTGGTGTAGAAGGGTCTGTGGTGCAGATACCAGGGTAATGAGGGTCTGGGGTACAGTGTCAGGTGGTAGGTCTAAGAATAAGGATTCAGGTATATGTAGGGTGCAGGGCACTGTGTGGGAGGTCTGGAATCCTTAGCTCAGGGTGGAGTACTTGTAGTGCAGGTTGTGGCATGCTGGTGTAAGGTGGAGAATATGGGGTGAATGGTTCAAGGTGGAGGGCTCATGGTGTAGAGTTTGAGATCTAGAGTGCAAGGTTCAGGGTGCAGGGTTGGGAGGATGGAAGGCCTGTGTATAGGGTACAGGACCTAGAGTGGAAGGTCTGGGATGCAGGGTTGGGACTGCAGGACAAAAGGTGCAAGGTCCATGGAGCACAGTATAAGGTAGCAGGAGTGACAGGTATATAGCATGTCTCAGGGTAATCTGATCTTTTCCAGGATTCCAATAAGTAGATAGACTCATACATGTCCTGAGGAGTGAGGCCCCAGACCTGGGTCTCTGTTCTGGGGAGCAGGTGCATACAGACCACAGAAACAGTGCTGAATAGGGCAGGACTTGCCCGCTCACCAAGTTTCCAGGAAGTTACATAGCTCTAGTGTCTTTGTCCATCTCTGCTCATCCTCCTTGGCATAGGGTTTACACATAGTCTGGCTATGCATAGTTGTTGTGGCTCTTCCTGGTCTTGGACCCCACCTCATGGCCAAAGCTGTCTTTGCTGTCAGAGCTGAGATGCTAGGGAGAGCCTGAGTTTTCCCTTGCTAAAAACAACCCTCCTCAGAAAGCACGATGATGTGTCAGATGTTTGCTGGAAATACAAAAGGCCACAACAGTGTTCGAGCCATGCATCCTCTCATGCAGAAAGGTATGAGTATGTCTCTATCACACACAGGACTCAGAACTGATCTGGCTCTAGGCTCTGGGCCAAATATTGCTTAGCTTGTAAAGTCCTGCTCAGAGGAAAAGTAGGAGAAGATTAAGATCACAAGTACTTGACCAGCTTTAAAATATAAAGTAAAACAAATAGGAGCCAAAGTGGGTAGGGGAATTGCCATTCCTGTGACTGTCCAGTTTGATTCCTGGCATCTCCTATGATTTCCAACCCTCATCCCTGAACATAGCCAGAGGTAAGGCCTGAAAACCCACCTAGCATCATCCCTGCAAAAAAAAAAAAAACCCAAACTATTTGCCATTGCTGCCATTTTTTTACTATTATAGAATAGTGAAAATTCCTCCTAGCTTCAGAGACCAGACACAGAAAAAAAAAACAGGAGCACAGCCCCTGCAGATACTGTTTTTAATGAAGTGGTTGGGGGTAGAAAGATGTGCTTCAGAGTTTCACAGGACAAAGGGAAACAGTAACTTTCTGGATCCTATCCAACAGGCTGTATTATAATTATATACACTAATCAATAATGTGAGCTGATGACTCTATTTTACTGGGACAATAATTTTGTTCTATGAATTATTAATAAGAATAAAGCAGAAAGAGAAAAATGTGAAAGCAGAAGCTTGTTTTAAGTCATCATGTTTCAAAACATCAGTAATGAAATCTTTTGCCACATTCTGGGACACCCAGGAACAATGGGGCATAGTTCCAAGTCAAAGCCTTTACATGTAAAGCAAATTAATCCCCAGTAAATTGTTAAGGTTTTGCCAGTGTGTTCCCTCCTTATAGGTTTCTTGCATAGCCTGGGATGATGAAAGGATAGTTTCGGGAGGGGCATTAGCAGGTGAGAACACCTACTTGTGCTCCATGTAGCCCTGTTTCAGTAGCAGCACAGCCACCACTGGAGAATCAGGCTACAGGGTCATTCATATGGTCTAAGGAGGAGTATCCAGGGACATGAAGGTCATGGACTCTGCTCTGCACTAGCCTTAAGGGAAATGAGACAGTGGCACACAGTGCTGATTTTGTGGTTGGAATAGAACATTGTGGGGCCACAGTACAAAGTGAGCAGACATGTTCCCAATCCAGACGGCTCTCACTGCATCCAACTGGCTGGTGGCCACAGTGCATCATGTACATGCCCTACTGCATATCCCACAGGCTTGTGAATGCTCCGCCCACAGTTCAGCTCCTACTAAGGGCAGCAGTATCATCAACAATTGTTCTGAGTTTACAAATGAGACACTGGTTCTCAATATAGGCAAGAAGAATTTTGTTCTTATGATGAACTAAGACATACTTCTTGCCCAGGATAACCCTGCAGAATGTGAATACATATAGTATGGAGCCAGCATCCTTCTAACAGCCCATTTCTAATTACTTAGAACTCACCACTGAGGAAAGCAGTGCTTTCTTGCTCCACTTCATCACATAGCAATCAAAGGACTAATAAATTACCCTTGTCTAGGGCCCTGGTTGGAGTCCCACACAGCAGCATTTGTACCAAGATCATAGCAACCCTAGGTCCTCTTGTCTCTTTCCTTCCTCTGCAGTGCTGCTTGCCAGGTGCCACCCTTTGGGCAGCTCTCTAATTTAGCAGATGAAGGTCCCTCCCTCAGTGTCCATGTGAGTCAAGTAGACTGTAGGGGAGAGTGGCGACAGCACAACAGAGTTGCTATTTCTCTCTGTGCTTCCAGGCTTGTTTTGCTCAAGATTCCATCACTTTACTCATATGTTTTTAAGCACTGTTTCCTTTCAGACTTGTTTTCATTACAATCTTGGTGGTTCAGTTCCCATCAAAATGTCACTGATGCTGACCACCAGAAAGGGATGGAAGTGACACAGACCTCTGAGAATGTACAGAATAGTGGTCTTGGCTTTCTGGCTTAGCAGAGGAAACTGGGAAAGAGCCTGAACTCTCTTCGGCTCCTGTGCCCTGCCTCAGCAGCCATTAGGTCACCCCAGAGATATCACAGACTATGGTGCTATTTGATAGGGAAGGAGACATCATGAAAGTCATAAGCCCCCCACAGACAGAGAGGCATCTAAATTCCCCAGTGGCACCCATGTGTAGGCCCAGAATGGGCACTGACCTTCAGGGTAGAGAGGGTGCCAGGAGGACCCCCAAAGATGCAAATGCTGGCAGTTGGCCACTTGAGTTAAGTCAGGGTCCACTCTCTGATGGCAGAGATGCAGCTGTGGACAAAACTTCTTCCCGCTCTGTGTTTAACAAAACATTCAGGAGTTTGATTATTATAGCCCAGTTATTTCAAAAATTGAGCAATATTTCTACTGGGTACTGCTAATTTGCAGAGGCACCTTAGTTGCTATGAATATTCAGACACTCATTATTGTTTCTAATTATAATGATCAAATTTCCCTGAGAGAAATGTGCAGCAGCTATAAAGACAGCTATAAATTTGTTTCAGATTCTCACCATCACCTTCCAGGTCTTCATTGGTTCTGGCTGTGTAGTCAAGCCATCGTGGGAATAGGTAGGTTGGGGCTTCCATGCACCCTACTCCAGATGTGATGGAAGCCTATGGCAAGATCAGCCTGAATCATGGAAGGAAGCAGAACTGGGCACAAAGCTATTCCAGGGATGATGAATGAGGGAGAGCAGTGGAAGCAAAGGTGACATTTCCAGCGTTGGGATGTGAGTCTTGCAATGTCTGTCTCCAAAGACAGACAGATGGCAGATGGACAGATACATCTGTGTGTACTAGTGAAGAATTTCAGAGATCATGAATGTGTGAGTGTGTGGGGGGTATTTCTGCTTTGGATCTCATGGAGCCTAAGGATTAGGGAAGGAGAAGGGAGGGCAGCATGTTGGATCTGGATCATCTGCCAATGACAGAGAAGTACTGAAGCTCCTCATTTCCCCTATTCTTAGCACTTTCTGGGTCTCTTTGATTTAATTTTTAGGTCACATTCATGGTTCCCAGGACTTACTCTTGGATCTGCACTAAGGAATTCACTCCTGGTAGGACTTGGTGACCATATATGTTCCCAGGGATCAGATCCAGGTTGGAGCACTTAAGGTCAGAACCTTTCCCATTGTGTTATCTCTGTGTGCTATTTCCTGTAACTCTATAAGTGACCTCCTATCTGCAGTGAGAGTTCTATAGTATTCCAGGAGTACTTACAAGGAAGTGCTTCCAAAGACACTGTGATTAGGCAGAAACAGCAATGCGTTAGGTGTTCAGAGACTGGGATGTGCCAGAGACTGATGCCTGATTTGATCTAGTCCCTCAGTCTGATAAGCCAGACAGAAAATGTGGCCAGAAATTTCAAGGAAAGTAAAGGGGATTGAGGAATGGGTTTAGATTCACAATAGAACTGCAGGAGGGGTACTTATCTGGCATGCAGCCAACCTGGGTTCGATTCCCTACACCCCATATGATTCCCTCAGCACCGCCCTAAGTACAAGAGTGCAGAAACAAGGTTAAGTTCTGAGTACAATCAGGTGTGAACAACAACAAGAAAAAAGGTTTGAGGGAGTAGAAAGAGCACCGTGCTATATGAAGACAATATCCCCAACCTTGGTGAGAGAGAAGAGCATTTGAGGGCATCTGAGCACTTCAGGGCAGGTGGGGGGAGGCACTGGAACCTGATTCACTGTGGGTCACAGTGAGGAGTCATGTTCCACTAACAGAGATGTACTGAGGCTGCCTGAAGGGTTCCTTTCTTGTAGGTGAAAAGTCAAGGTTATGAGCAGGCATCCCAGAAACCAACAGGTCTAAAGTCTGCACTGGTCACAAGCATGGTGGAAACAGTTTTGACCTTTACACATGAGCTCTGGGGAGAGGTGGGAAGATGTGATGTCACAGCTCACAGACTGGGAATGAATGAGAAAACCTTTTACAAGCACAAGAGGAACCTCTCCCTAATCAAGGGCCTCAGCTGCCTGTAGGTGCAGGGTGCTCAGGACTGGACAAAGGGAGAGTGGTTATCATAATGCTCAGTGATTCTCAAGCCCAGTACTGGTCCCACAGCAGCTCACAGCCAAGAGACCAGAACTGCTCAGGGTCCTGAGACCAGAACAGCTCAGGGTTGTGAAGCTGCCACATAATATGCCCCCAGAATATGCCTTCACATGTAAAGCCTTTTCTAATCTCACCCTGATGAGCTCTGATGTGTGATTTAAATCAGGCACCTCCTTGAACATTCAGACAGAACCAGACCGCTGCTTTATGAAAAGGCATAAGTTGAATCTCAACTTAGAGGATCTGCCCTGATAACAGGGTGGTGTTGGAAGGTCTTAGTGGAACAGCCACAATACTTTGTCAATGACCCATACGCAAGTGGAGCACATGGTCCCAATACAGCTCCTGCTTCTTCACAGGGTGCTTCACACTCAGAAAACACACATTCATGCCACTTTAAATGTCATGCAGTCTCTTACATAGGAATGCCATAACTAGGAATAATACATTATGCATATCCTGACCCTTTCATGGTTACTGTTCAATGTTCCTGGTTGAGGGGAAGAATGTGAGCAGGGCCAGACCAGTGCACACTGGCCTCAGCAGGAAGCATCATGGGGCCTGGGAAGTTTGAATTTAAGGTTTCAGGCTGGGCCTGGTCCTCCCAACCCTGACCATCCTTGGCCTGTGTTATGGGGAAACCTTAAGCAGGATAACTCAGAAATCATCCACTGCAGCAATAGGACCAGCAGTCTGGGGGCCAGGTAGAGCTGACAGGAACAAATGGTGCTTTTGGGAGAGCCCGAGTCCACCGAATCTGTTGGCAGCTCAGTGGCCTCGCATTCATCAGGTGTCAGCTCTTTCTCACAATCATCAGCCTCCAGCGTTGGTGTCTCTGGCTCTGGCACCTGCTCTGTCTCTGGCACCTGCTCTGGCTCTGGCACCTGCTCTGGCTCTTGCATAGATTCAGGCTCTGATATAGGCTGCTCTGGCACTGGCTCCAGCTCTGGCTCTTGCTCTGGCATCTGCTTTGGCTCTGGGACAGGCTCAGGCTCTGGCACAGGCTCTGGCTCTTGCATCAGTGGCTCTTGTTCTGGCATCTGCTTTGGCTCTGGGACAGACTCAGCCTCTGGAACAGGCTCAGGTTCTGGCACAGGTTCAGGTTCTGGCATGGGTTCAGGCTCTGTAATTGGTGGTTCTGATGCTGGCATCTGCTCAGCTTCAGGAACAGCCTCAGGATCCAGGATCTGTGGCTCTGTTACAGGCTCTGTCTCCAGGATCGGTGGCTCTGGCTCTATCACAGGCTCTGGCACAGGCTCCGGCTCTGGCACAGGTTCTGTCTCTGGCACAGGCTCAGGCTCTGGCACAGGCTCAGGCTCTGACATTGGCTGGGTCCTACAGGGAAAGAATAGACAAGCAAGATGTGCTGAGTGTCGGGGGCCTGTGTGCAGCCTGGGCACCCTCAGCAAGATAAGCTAGAGTGATGAAACAGCTCTGTTCCCAGGCTGTACACTTATGACTGCCTTCCCTGATTAGGTCATCTGGATAGCTTCCAAGCTGTGCTCAGGGTACCTGTGGCCACTACATAGCTCCAGGATGTGGGAGTGCTTAAACCCTGTTGGCAGGAGATTGAGGACACCTAGTAGTGCTCAGGGACTGCCAGGAATAAACCTGCTGGTTCTTGAGGACCCACTTAGGTCCTATGCATGGACCTAGTCTCTGTGCTCTCTTCTGGCTCTCAGCTTGTATCAACATACCAAGACAGCTACGATTGACTGTATCTCATTAATACTAAGTCAGCATAGGCAGGGTCTGCACCTATTTATCATAAAGAGAAGACAGACCTTTACCCATTTACCCTGGAAAGATTTACGGGGTGAAATCGCTAGGCAGAGAAATGTAGGAAAGTAGATAGGGGCCCTGGTGATGCATTCCAAAACTCAGCACTTGGACCCTCAGTTCCTGGGATGAGAGATTGAAGCCTACCAGCTGAGCAAAGGGCATTGTATAAGGACACTGTGGGCTCCATGACCTCTCCCACCAACATACCACTAGTCAGCACCTGTGGAAGAGATAGGCAAGCATGCAGGACAGAGAGTAGCCACTACTTTTAGCTCCTTGACATAGTGAATTTCAAATACAGCTGTGACTGTAAGGGTCAGGATCACACATACCTCCTGCAGCTAACAGCATAATTTGGGGGATGGGTTGATGTGGGAGTCAACAGCAATTTAAATTGTTTTCTGTAATTATATGAGAGGCTCATGATTTGGTCTGCCAGTAAGGTCTTTGGTGCCACCATGAAGGGAGCACATATAAGACTAAAAAAGCCTGAAGTGTGATTGGTGGAGGCAAGCCCCAGTGTTGGGAAACCTCACTCACATCAGTATGGTCAGCCACACGGGCCAGTGCTGGACAAGGTCTGGGTCTAGCCCTTCACTGGGAGCCATGAAATCATAACAATGATGAGATACCATCTCACACCACAGAGATTGGCACACATAACAAAAAATGAGAACAATCGATGCTGGCGGGGATGTGGAGAGAAAGGAACTCTTATCCACTGCTGGTGGGAATGCCGTCTAGTCCAACCTCTATGGAAAGCGATATAGAGATTCCCCCCAAAACTGGAAATTGAGCTCCCATTCGACCCAGCTATTCCACTCCTAGGGATATGCCCTAG
>PVKC010036593.1:0-12935 GCA_004027635.1 Crocidura indochinensis
TTGCTCACTACCAGATTCAATTTCTGAGAAGCCCTCAAATTCGAGGGGGCACATTTCCTGATATGTGTCTGCTGGGAAGGAGACTGAGGAGAGGCTCAAAAGACAGCCTTGGTGGAAAGAGATTAAGACATGAGATTCCCTGTTCCTGCCCAGACACAAACCTGATTGGCCAAAAGGGGCAAATGATCAGTAATGGCACTGGAACCCAGAAAGTGGCTGAGGGAAGGCCCCAAAAGCAGATATTATTTTGAACACTGGTGGAGGGAGGGTGCAAAGCAAATAGCTCTCAAAACTTTGTGTGTTTTTGCTTACTGCAAAGATTCCTCCTGAAAAAGGAAAGTAACCAATTGATGGCTCCCTTAGGGGACTTTGCCCTTATGATGACCTGTTCTTCTGCATAGCTGCATAGCTACTTTCTTTTTCACTGTGTTGTTCTTAGTGTTTGCTTTCAACCAAAGAACCAAAAATTTCAAAGAGAAATTTTTATTCAATGCTAAATAATATTCACCAATCTATTCTTGTCACTAATGGCCCCAAATTACTATATTCTAGTTTTTGAAAAAGCCCTCCTTAAGTTACCCTAATAATGAACTACTTCAAAGAGGTTTTGTTTTGTTTGTTTTGTTTTAAGAACATTTCAGGCATTTAGTTAGCTTTATGAAAGACATTAATTTTTCATATGTAAATGAGTACAATAATTAAAAAAAGTTATAAGAAAATGAATAGAGGAAAAACATACAGGCATTCTAAGATCAGTGAGGTTTTTTGGTTTTTTTTTTCTTTTCAGTAGGAGAGATGGAAATAATATCATTCCCTGTCAACTAATAAAAAGGTTGCTTTAGATAATCTGCTCTTCATCAGTGTGACTAGGGAAATCTTATTTTTTTAAAGAACTATTTTAGTTGTTTATAAATTCTTTGTAGCCTTGAGGGTTTTACATGGAGTGTAGATGATAGACAGTCTCTTTGTATTGCCTCTCAGGGTGTTTTCATTGGCACCTCTTCCTTAATTATTAGTCAAGGCCTGCACTATTCTCTCATCAGAATTTCTCAGACATTCAGACAATCTCAGTTTGGATAATGGGAGACATTCCTGTTAGGAACTGAATTTATTTTTCAAAACAATAACACAGATTCTATGATGAAACCAGAAACACTGTCAAAGATATACAGATAGAAAAAAGTATTACCATGGGCAAAAAGGAGATTCTTTTAAATTTATTTTAATTTTTATGATTCTTTAAATGTAGGTCATATTTTTTGAAGGAAAGTATATTTCAGACTTGGGAAAATTCTTTCAAATGCATTCTATATTCTACTTCAAATATATTCCAACTCCAAAATTAAAGTAAATTCAGGGAGATAATGAATTGCTGTGAAATTATTATACATACTTTATCTAAAGAGCTGTCACGGATTTCTAAATGAATACCACATTGTTTTGAATTACCTAAAGAATGTATATAAAAACTTCTAGACATAAGAAATTTCTAGTATCTAGTACAAGGCCAAACAATCCCCATAACATAGTTATTGAACTGAAATACAGAAAGTTGCTATTATAATAAGGATGTGAATTGCATAAAGTTTTAGAATATTCATAAGAAATCTGTCATTAAATAGCTATCTTTAACCTTTAAAGGACTAATGGCCCTTTAAAAAGACATCTCAATTTTTAAATTAAAGCATCATCTCAATCTGCTAGATGAAAAAAACAAACTAAACTAAAAATAGTAGCTTCTTATTCATCACTAAACTCTTACATTTCACTGCATTCGTCTAAATAAAATTAAATCTTGATTTAACATTGACATGCCAAGGTTGATATTTTACATATTGCTAAAACTTAGACATTATTTTTTGAAAGAGTTTACAAAGTTTTCTCAATTAGAAAATAAATGCTAGGGACCAGAAATATAGTACAGCAAGTAAGTGTGTTTGCCTACTACATGGCCAACCTAGGTAGGTTTGCTCCCCAGGATCCTGCGTAGTTCCCAAGCACTGCCAAGAGTAATTCCTGAGGACAGAACCAGGAGTAACCATTGAGCACTGCCAGGTGTGTCCCCCCAAAAAGAATGTGTGTCAGGCCACACAGAAGTACAGAGTTAAGTCAATTGTCTTTCAAGTAGATTGTCCCCATTCAAATCTCTGGCACTATATATGGTTCCCTGAGGACCACAAGGAATAGGTCGTTCCTGAGCATTGAACCTGAAGTAGCTCCTGAGCACAGCCAGCTGTAGCCCAAACATCCTCACAAAGATAAATAGATAAAATTTTGGAAGCTGAGTGGTATGGTCCTTGTTTCAATTAACCATGAGACTGTGGCAGCTTATATTAAGCAGCCTGGCAGAGCTGAGACTCATAGAAGTTATGCAACCTGAGACAGGGAATGTCACCATTGTGTAATAAATAAATGTTCATAGTTTTTGGCCCTGCCTTGTACTCAAGTAATTGTCTCTATACATCATTGTTTTACCCTTCGGCTTGCTATTAGTTGAGAATACATTCAATTTGAAGGATTTCCTTTTTTTATTTCCTAGTTAAGAGACCACTGAAGTCTTATAGGTAACCACCTCAATTGGTCACATTACAGTTTCCTCACTCTTCCTCTCTCAGACAGAATCAACTTCCACTCTTACAATTCCAGACTTTGTAAAAAGTATTTCTCTCTCTCTTTGCCAAATATAGGCTTTATGTTTTAGGCTTGAATTTCTGAAATTTTTAGCAAAATCTCTTCCTTTCGTCTTCCTCTCAATTGACTCTTTTTACCTCATTATGAGCTTGCTAAGAATGACTGGTCATTTTGACGAATAATATTTAACAAGTAATAAAAAGACTATTACTAGTTCAGTACTAGTATATATGTTTTATTATAATATAATACAATATATACATTTACCCGTATTTTGTTTTCTTTCCATTTGTCATTATACCAAAAAAATCTTTTAATGAAAGTTCAGCTTGCAGAAATCTATACTTCAAGTATAACTAGAAAAAATTTTTTGTCAGGTATTGAGATCTTTGGAATTTTCATAACATAATATTATTACCCAAAAATTGGCAGATATTTCTACATATACTTTAGTAACAGTAGCTAGAATTAATCATATAAGTAACTTTTACTTAAATCAAGAGAATTACTATCATGTTTTACAAACTTTTTGTTTAATATTATTTCTTTTTGTTTGTTTTTTATTTGTTTGTTTGTTTAGTTGGTTGGTTTTTGGGTAACACCTGGTGATAGGGGACCATATGGGATGCCAAGGGATTGAATCACAGTCCATTCTAGTCTAGAGCATGCAAAGCAGAAGAAGAATTACGCTCTGTGCCACTGCTCTGCCCCTTTAATATTATTTCTTATATCAAATTCTTCCTTCTGAATTCCCTGTTCGTTTTCATAAAACACATTGGAAGATAAGTTATTTTAGTAAGTAATATAAAGAGTTATTTTTCTTAAATTTGAAATTTTGCCTTCAATCATGGTTATCCATTTAAAAATTATCTTTATTGTCTTTATGGCTTTGGCATTGCCAGTGAGAAAACAGATATCAATTTTGTCTTCATGCTTTATCTAGTTCTGCATTTTGATTCAATGTTTTTCATTTAATTTAATTTTCACGTATTTGTTCCTCTTTGTGATATTCTGTGCTAAGAACTTCGTATATGTTATACGACATATGTCTGTGGTTGTTCTAGCTGAAGAATAACTTGACTTTTAAATGATTTAGTGAAAGTTTTTTTCTTGTGCTCCTATTCTTTTTTTTTTTCTTGACTTCTGACTGAGGAATAACTACAGAAAAACTTGTAGTAATTTTATTTCTCCTCTGAACATGGTTTTTCTACTTAGATGACCATTTGCTTCTTTCTTTGGCTAAATATTTTTTCTCAGCTAAATTCACAACCAGGTTACATTATTATTATAGCGTCTGTCATTTTTCAGCAGTGCTTGAGTGCCCAAGGGTATAACTCCCAGAGATACTCAACCTAGAAATACTGAACCTGGAGTTCAGAAGCTCTGTGTCAGCAATATGGGAGCGAGTAGATTGCTTAGAAGGTGAGATGGCGTTGGGGGTGAAATAAGAGCCTAGTTTATGTGAGACATGCTTTCCAATCCTTTGAGCTACATCCTCAGCCCCTTTTAGCTATCATTTTTAAGCAAATTTTTCTGAGACATCTAAGAAATAATGTATTTAGTATATTTGGATTAGCTGCTTCTACATTTTGAAATTTAAAAATTATCATGGCCTCTGAATTATTTTTAAGGTCTATTCTTTTAAATTCTGTTAGAAAGCACTGTCATCTCCATAATCATTAATATATACTCTTTTAGGTTATTCATTATCTATCATTTTTAGTCTGTCAACATGTACTTGAATGTGTTTTAAGTCATCCTTTTCCTATTTTAGTTGTTTTTACTATGTCTTTTCTTCCCCTTTATTTTCTCTTTATTTTGTTCCTGAATCCAACCTGTTCACCTTTTATCTTCTATTTTAGGAATTCATTTTGCTTCGTTTTGAGACTACATCTGGCAGTGCTCAGTAAACCATATAGAGGCAGAGGTCAAATCTGGGACTCCCCTATGCAAAACATACACTCTGTCCCTTTGAATTCTCTATGTGGTGCTCCTCATTTGTATCTCCATCCTTCCCTTTTACCTGTCTATAAGCAGTTCATGTAATAAACCAAAAAATTATATATTAGCATTATCACTGTTCTTTTCCCCTCTTCCTCTGCTCTATCGTTCACAAACTTTTTTGTCCATCTCAACCTCCTATATCTTGTTCATTTAAATAACATAATCATTTGCTTTCTTATTTCAGTTTACCATCGTGACAAACATAATACATATTTTTTTAACTGAATTGAAGTTGAAATTTTTCTGTTTGCATCCTTCTGGTTGGTTTCACAGGGGTACGATTGAAATAAAAAAAGTGTTTTTCCAACATTTTTAATGGCAAAACCTAAACATTTTTTAAAGGCTGAATTGACATACAACAGTTCTCTCATAATTTTCACTGATATAAATTACAGAGATATTTAACAGAACAAACAGAACTTGCTGATGTGCAAAAAAATAAGAGCCAAGAAAAAAAGGAGGTATCAAGGTTATTCGTAGCATTTTCTTGGCTTGAGATACCAGCATGATGATGGTGCTAATCACATAATGGAGAAAGTTGGATAGCCAGCCTGCTGTAGGGGAGTGTATTAAAAGTTTCATTTTAAAATTGAAGAAGAGCTTTGATATTCAAATGGGAATTTCACATAAGCTTTTAGAGATGAGTCAGAGCTCAGGAAAAAGGCTTATACATTATAATTTGGGGTGAACAAACTTCCAAATGATAATTAAAGCCTTGAATGGAAAAGCTTGTTTTGATGTTTTATAGATTAGAAGAGTATAAGATATACTCTGAAAGTTTAGAGAATAGGTATTAGAGACAGTGGGGATCCCAGATTGGAGGACAAGTTGAAGGCACCTTGAGTACAAGGTGATTAAAATATTAGGAGAGATCTCAACTATATTAAATAAATCTAAAAATTAGAGTAAAATTATTAGAATTACTATTGGATTTAACAACATCCAATGGACTGGAGAGAGAGAGAGAGAGAGAGAGAGAGAGAGAGAGAGAGAGAAGTGAAAATGCAGAGGGAAAGTAGAAAACTTTCTTGAGAGATTTGGTTTGGCTGTGAATGTTAGTTAGCTAACAAGATTCTAAAATGTAGTTCTTTAAGAAATTTTGTGTTTGTTTCTGGACCATACCAGGTGATGGTCATGGTTTACTTGGCACTGCACTCAGGAATCATCCTTAGTTGTACTCGGAGGATTATATGTGATGTCAGGGATTGAACCCAGGTAAAAGTTTACAAAGTACTTTTCCCTCTGTGCTATCTCTCTTCCCTGCATCTTGAGATTTTTAAACTTGATTTTAATATGAAATATTTTGAAACATATTTGTATCCAATTAGAAGAGATACATCAAAATGTTTTGAATAGTAAAAAAGGAAAGAGATGAATTACATTAGATAAGTCTTAAAAGGCAAAAGAAATTTTTATTTATTTTGATTCAAAACTAAATTGGAGCTACTGCCCATGGACATTAAAACAGTTATATCTTCTTTGAATTAAGAATTATGGAAATACAAGTATTAATATATACAAATATTTTAATTTATGCAGTGGTGGGAAGATGAAGTTTTTCCTAATGTCTTCTATTATCTTTGTAAAACTTGAGGGTAAGTTATCAGATTAAGTTCCTGAAGGAGAATTAATTTGTAAATTTGACATAATAAAGGCATAATAAATTTCTTTTATTGTTATTATGAAGTCCAAACATCTACCCTATAACACATGACATACTTAAGTAACTATTGATATTCAGTGATTGGGTTTCTGAAAATAATTATTGAAACTATAAGCTAAGACTAAACCTCCTGAAACATTAGTGTTCAAATTAGTACTTCATTATATACCCATTTTACGATTTTTAAGATTTGACTTCCAAGTGTTAAATATTTTTCTCAGTGTAGTGCTCCAAGGAAGTGAAATAGTTGAAAATCAGCCAATGACCTTTGATTTAGAGCCCTGGCTTTTATTCACTACACTGTATAGTCTCAATTCATAACATTTTGTCACACATAAATGCAAAATGAAAAGGTGTCTTCCTCATTACTGTTCTTAATTTTGTTTACTATTTTTCTACTCTGCTCACTGATTTTTTTCCAGATTCTATATAAATTCCTGATATGCCTCATATGTACATTACTTAAGTCAAAGGTCAGGAAAAAAACTGTACATTCTTAGTTTAGTACCATACACATCACCCAAGATTTTGCTTTTAATTTTTTTGGTCTAGTTTTTTTTTTTTGGCCACACCCAGCAGCACTCAGGGATTAATTCTGCTTAGAAATGGACCCTGGCAGGCTCTAGTGGCCATATGGTATACCAAGGATTGAATCTGTGTCCATCCTCAAGGGTTACTCCTGGCTCCATGCTCAGAAATTGCTCCTGGCAGGCACGGGGGACCATATGGGGCTCCGGGATTCGAACCGATGACCTTTTGCATGAAAGGCAAACGCCTTACCTCCATGCTATCTCCTGGGCCCCGAATCTGTGTCCATCCTGAGTCAGCCATGTGCAAGGCAAATGCCCTACCGCTGTGTTACCACTCTGGCCCATTGCTTTTAATTTTTAATAAATAAGCAGTGATGAAACAACCAGAAATTTGACAGAACTCTAATTTGCCTTGTCCTTATCTTCATTAAAAATATCTCTCAATTTGTTGTAGCTTTTATGAACATGTTCGTTTTTCTACATAACGATATCTTTCACTTCTCATTTTTAATAAAATGAAAACAGAATTCAAAGACTTGACAGCATCTATATAAAGTATAGAAAAACAAAAAGTCACTGAGTTAGTGAAGAATTATATGAAAAGAACCATAAAGAATATTGAAATAAAGTGGGTGTTTTATTCATGAATTCAGTTTATTCCCTTTCTCTTCCTTTGCTTTGTTATGCTATCTGTAATTTAAATGCAAAGGCTTGACACTTCAATTAAAAAGATAATTTTTTAAGAGTGAAGAGCAAATCCTTAGTTAGAGAAAATACATAAGAAGGATATGAAAAGGAAACTGACAATTTTAGTGATTCTTGAATTTTCTAATGAATTGGTCCTTTATAACAAGATACAAAAGACTCAAAATATTCCATGAGTGAATACGTAAAACATAAAAAATGTATACTTTACTCTGGAATAAATAATGTATTAATAATACATAATTATAAAGTATATATGGAAGAAGTTAGTCATAAAATTTAATTCATTTGAGATTTTAATAATAGCTTAGTACAGAATCAGGAGTAAGCTCTGCATATTTCCAGATGCAATTCCCCCAAAAAATAAATAAATTCATTAAATGATTCAACTAAAGGCAACCTAAAGCTTTTACTATGTTTTCCAATAGTCCTGATATAATAATATGCAGTGTTCAAAGTCATCAAATTAATTGTTCTTATAATTTGGTAAAACAAGCTTTGAATTGAATATATAATAAAAATAATTAAGTTTCTAACACACCTTAAAACCTATACAAATTCTTACTTTATTGTTTTTAGCCACTGAAATGGTTACAAGACTCCCTTAACCAAAGGAATATGCCACATTTTTTCATTTAAAGAATGGTTATTAGAAAATTAGAGATTTAGGGGCCTTAATGATAGTACAACAGGTAGGGCTTTTACCTTGTAAAAGACCACCCAGATTCAATCCCCTGCATCGCATATGGTCCCCTGAAATTTCCAGTTATAATTCCTGAGTGTAGGGCAAGGACTAAACCCCGGAGCACTGCTGGTGTGACCAAAAAAAAAAAAAAGTGTGGAGGAGCTATAGTAGAGTAGGCAGGGCATTTGCCTTGCGTGCAGCTGACCAGGGTTTGATCTTCGGCATATGGTTCCCCAAGCCTTCCAGGAGTAATTTATCAGCTCAGAGCCAGGAATAACACCTGAGTCCCACTGGGTTTGGCCCATAAACCAAAAGACAAAAAGAAAAAAAAATAAAGTAAAATTAAGGAACTAAATGTATCCCATCATTGCCCCTTATCAGTTATTCTCAAACTTGAAATTTTCTGCTAAAATTGAAGCATCTTTGAAAAGTCAGAAGTTAGTCAATATTCTAGCCTCCTACCCATTGAAAAGTAAAATAAATTTTCAGGCTTTATAGTGTGTATATATATATTTTGGTTTTTGGGCCACACCCGGTGACGCTCAGGGATTACTCCTGGCTATTGGCTCAGAAGTCGCTCCTGGCAGGCACGGGGGACCATTTGGGAACCGGGGGATCGAACCGCAGTCCGTCCTAGGTTAGCGCAGGCACCTTACCTCCAGCGCCACCACCCGGCCCCTAGTGTATATATTTTACTGATGATCTTAGAGATTAATGGAAGTTTATATGAAAGATGTAGCATTGTCAACATAAATTTAGAATTTTACATATTTTAGAAGTTTGATTTGGTACTACTATCTTGTAGACAGATATTATTGGGATAATATCTTCTCCTTTTTGTCTTATGTACTTTAATATAAAAAATGTTTTGAATTGAAGGTATTTCACTTGTTTTCAATAGAACCTCAGTGAAAAAATTACAAATTGACATTATCACAGATATTGAAGTCAAATTTCTCTTAAATATATTGCTTTGAGGTAAATCATCTCAGAAGATGTTAAGAAATATATGGTAGCTGCAAAGCAGCAAGTGACTAATATACTACACCCTGGGACCTCAGATCATATACTTTCTTGCCTATAATTTATTGAGGAATAAAATATGAGTAAGCTGAAGATCTAACAAACAGCTCTGAAAAATGAAGGATTCTGAATAAACTGATACATCCGAGACAGTGGATCTTGGAAGGAAATGGACTGACTGTATTTCATCTTCTAGCAATATCATGCTTCTGATCCTTTAGTAATTACAGTGTAGTGTAAAAAAAGAGGAGTGTTATTTGATAATAGTTCAGACCAGTATCTGTGATTTTAAATATTTCCAACAATTTTAATGTGTATTAGCTAGTACTGACTTAACTCTAGAAGAGGAAATTGTTTTCATTTGCCTGGAGAGATGATAAGTAAGCTTACATACTGGTAATCAATATGGATTCATTAAACAAAACAAAGTTAACAGGTGTTTTTCATGTTCTTTTTATAGATTATTTCACTAAGAAATAAGTTGTGATGTTTAAAATCAGCAAAATAAATCATTGAAACAAGGTAAGCATGCAAAGGCAAAGATCTTGAAGGTGAAAGAATCAAATTTTCCACCAGAATATTTTGTCCTCTAAGATTATTGTTTCCCACCACCCACGATATATGAAACTTCTCTTCCCTAATGCTATCTTTTATATATAATAATTTGCTACCTTTTATCTAGAAACTGAAGTAAACATGCTTAGTGTAGGGAAAAAATGAAATAAATACAAAAAAGTACAAAGAAAAATATATATAGTATTCATGTTCTCATTCAGATACAAGCAACTTTGATATTCTGAAGAATTTTCATACTTTTGTTCCAAATTGTAAAAAAACACCAATACCTTTGTGTATATATTTTCATAAGTAAGCAAGGAGCCCATATAAAAAAGCAAAAATATTATTTAAGTTCCTTATTCTATATGGAATGATATTTTGCATGTCTTCGTAACAGTAGATGTCATGTTTTGCATATGTCTTCATGGCATTAATGTAGATCATAATTCTTTTGATAGCTTCTAGAGACAATAAGAAGCCTATTTAATATCCAGTATTTCTTTCTATCAGAATTCCAGTTTTATTAAAAATAATATTCCCAGCTTTAAAAAAAGATTCAACTAAATTTTATCAGTGTCCTTTACAACTTGCATATCTTTTGACAATACGCTATATTCAGAGGCCAAAGAGATAGTATATGGAATGCAGGGAAGGCTCTTGCCTTTAATAGACCCTAACCCTGGTTTGAGCCCTCCTGTTTCATATAGTCTCACAGCATCACTAGATGTGATCCCGGAACACAGAGACAGAAACAAATTAGACCCTCAGACTATGCCCTCTCCCACCACACAAAATAAAGCTATATGCAGATATACTTTAAGGATTTCAAAGGGAAAATTTTTTTTCTCAGTAAAAATAGTGTCCTTTCTTTCTTTCTTTGTACTTTCCCTCTTTGCTGCTATGTGAAGTATGTATATAATGGTGAAGCTGCAAGAACCATGATTCCAACATGAGGGAAGATTAAACGAATTACTAACCTTTGCTATTGACAATCCTGAACCAGTTCCTGCAACCTTAAACATAAATTTTTTAAATAGTGATATAATTTTAGAAGATTTTAATAGGTCCCCTATTCACACCATTTGCAAAAATTCAAAATAGATCATTTAAACATAAAACCTAAAATTACAAAAAAAATTAGAAAGAGGGACTGAAGAGATTGTACAGTAGGTAGGGCATTTGCCTTGCATGCAGCCAACCCAGGTTTGATCCCTTGTATCCCGTTTGGCCCACCACACCTGACAGTGATTTCTGGGGGCAAGAGCCAGGAGTAAGCCCTGAGCACCAGCAGGTGTGGCCCCAAAACAAAACAAAACAAAACAAAAGACAATCGGAAAGAAAGCAAAAGGGGGGAATCTCCTTTAACTTTGGTCTAAGCAATGACTTATAGATTTGAAATAAAAAACATAGGCAACAAAAGCAATTAAACAAGTGGGACTTGTTTAAACTGGAGCAGGTTTCTGTGTAACTAAGGAAACAATGAGCAAAAAATCAAAAAGTGGCCTAAGGAATGAAAGAATTTATTTGCAATTTATGCCTGATAAAGGTTAATATTCACATTTATACAAAACTTACACAACTCAATATCAAAATAAAGCAATTGAAATTAAAGCATAGAAAAGGCAATGAATGTATAAAGAAGTAGCATAGATAGAAAAAGTAAGTCTTATTTTCTGCTGTAATATCAGGGAAATTAATGGATAGCTCATCAAAATACATGAAGAACAAGACAGATACCAGATATTCTCACTCATAGATAAGCAAACTCAGGGTATAGACAATATTCAATAAAAGCAAACATTTAGACTCTGACAATAGAACTGAAGTTACTCTAAAGCGAAGAGGAGGAAGTGAAAAGGAAAAGTCAGGAAAAAATTCCAGAAAAGTTATTGTCCTTAGGTGGTGAATGTGATGTACTTTATTTTACTTTTAAAACATGCTACTTATACTCTTATTATTAACCTTGTATATCTTAGATACTATCCCCTTATCTGATTGGTATTGGGTGACTAGTTTTTCCCATTCTATGGGTGGCCTTTGTAACAGAGCTTCAGGTAGTCTTATTTGTTTATCTTTGCTTCCACTTGCTTGCACAGTGGTGTTTCCTCCTGGAAGATGCATTCAGTTTCAATGTCATGGCGAATTTTGCATTTTTTCCCTTTATATACCTTACAGCTTCAGGTCAGATATCAAAGTCTTTAATTAATATTGTTTTGACCTTTGTGCATAGTGTTATCCCAATACTACTTTTTGAAAAGACTTCCCTTGCTCTGTGTTGCATTTCTTTATCAAAGATTAATTGCTTGTATGCCTGGGGAACAATCGCTGAATACTCAAGTCTATTTCACTGATCTGTGGGGTCTGTCTTAATTCCAATACCATGGTGGGTTGTTTTTTGTTTTTTTTTTTTGGTTTTGGGGGCCACATCCGGCGTTGTTCAGGGGTTACTCCTGGCTGTCTGCTCAGGAATAGCTCCTGGCAAGCACGGGGGACCATATGGGACACCGGGATTCAAGCCAACCACCTTTGGTCCTGGATCTGCTGTTTGCAAAGCAAACGTCGCTGTGCTATCGCTCTGGACCCAATACCATGGTGTTTTTTAATAGCTATTGCTTTATAGTACTTTTTAAAGTTGAGGAAAGTGATGCCTCCCATTTTCTTTATTCTAAGGATTCTTTATCAATTCGTGGATGTTTATTGTTCCAAGTGAATTTTAGGAGTGTTTTGTCCACTTCTTTGAATAATGTCATGGATATCTTTAGAGGAATAGTAATAAATCTGTACAATGCTTTGGAGAGAATTGCCATTTTATTTTATTTTATTTTTAGGAACAATAACAACAACAATAAAAAGAGCTACATGATTTGGTCTAAATTCTTTTCTTTGTATCTATTTACTATTTTTGTGGATTTTTTCTTATTTTTCTTTTTTTTCTTTCTTTTTTCTTTTTTTTCTTAATATAATTTTTATTTTTAAACATGTTGGGTTACATATCGTTGGCAATCATATTTTAGGTACAAATTAACATAAAATCAGGGGAACTCCCATCACCAAAAAGTCCTCAGTCCACCTCAGTTCCGATCATAGTTCCCATATCCTCTGCCCTCCCGCCCCCCCCCCCCCCCCCCCCCCCCCC
>PVKC010036594.1:0-13253 GCA_004027635.1 Crocidura indochinensis
GAGGAACTAGCCACCTTGTACTCATGTAGCACAGAAAGCAGTGCTCAAGAGCTTCCAGACCCATACTCTGTGTAGTGTTGCATTCAGCCTGAGAGTGAACCTGAATAGGGTGCCCGTGTGTGATGAAGCTCAAACTTGAGTCCCTCCTTGCACAGGCAAATTATGTGTTTCAGACCTTTGCGTAACTTTCCTGGCCATGTGATGTATTTTTTCAGGTGCTTTATTTACACCTTATAATTTATTCTGAAAGGCTTCTATACTGTAGATAAGTATAGTCTCAGCACAAATTGCTTCACTGATAATTCTTTTCAGCAATCTGATCAGAACCTTAATCCTAACCTCATAAAGTATCCTTTTATAAGTCAATATGATATATCAACATCAGTCTTTTACTACAAACTTCTATTCTTCATGTTTTGATACCCTTAAACTCCCACATTTGTTTCTTGACCATACTAAGTGGCTAGTTCCTCAATAGTTCTATTTTCTCCTAATCTTCTGGCAGCCTTACCCTAGGCTTCAAATGTTTTCTCCTTGATTACAGACATTGCCATTACACATTGTCTTATTCCACAACACTATGGTTGTTCCTTTAACCAAAGCATGTTCCTCCCTGACTCAACAGATATAAGGCACTTGGCTCCAACTGTAGTATCCACCTATAAATTTTGTATTCTTCACGATAAATCACCCTTCACAGTAAAAGGACTATCATGTATCTAAGAATTTAATAAAGAGGATCAAAAGATAGTTAGGTACGTGGTTTTACAGCACCAAAGCACCACTGCATTCTCAGGTCTGTGCACCAAACTTCTCTGAGAATGCTTGAGAGGACCCAACTTCTTCCTAACAAGAAAAACATAAAATGAGTGGCTCCACAGAGATGTTTAAGATCCTTAACACTGAGTAAAAATAAATTTGATGGGAGCAGTAGTACTCAGAGGGATTAAAAAAAATTTTTTTTTTTTGTGGGCCCACACCTAGTGGTGCTTAGGTATACTTCTAGCTCTGGGGACCATAAGGGTTACCTGGGATCTACCTGAGATTGGTCACATGAAAAGCAAACACCCTATTTGCTACACTATCACTGCAACCGGGTGTGACCCCAAAACCAAACATATATATGAATATATACACATGTGTACACACATATACATGCATATATGCATGAGGAACAGGTTAAGAGGATATGGTAGAGATAGCATGGAAGGTATGGCGTTTGTCTTGCATGCAGAAGGTCGGTGGTTCGAATCCCAACATCCCATATGGTCCCCCGAAACTGCCAGGAGCGATTTCTGAGCGCAGAGCAGGAGTGACCCCTGAACGCTGCAGGGTGACACCCCCCCCGCGCCCCCCTCCACATAAAGAGGATAAGATCGTAAGTCGATGTGGATCAGAGTGCTAAGGGAAAGATGCGGGGGAAGAAAGAGAACGTCACTTGGTCGCTCACTCACCCAACAGGGTCCCAATCACACGCGCAGCGCCCTCGTTCCGTCGCTCGTAGCTGTCCACGATGGAGGCCAAGATGACCGGGTGCAATCGGACCACGCGGCCGCCGGGGAAGGGCCCGGGCAGGGCGGGTCCGGGCAGCGCCTGCACCGGGGTCTGCGCGGGGGCGGGCGCAGCGCTGGGCGTCTGGCCGGGAGCCGGGGTCGTGGCCGCGTTGGCCGCCGGGTCCGAGGCGGAGGCGGGAGTCGAAGCGGCGGCCACAGCCGGAGTCATCGCAGGAGCTGCCCCCGGCGCCGGAGATGGCGCAGCGGCCGGGGCGGGAGCTGGAGCCGAGGCCGCCGCCGGAGCCGGGGCCGGGGCCGAGGAAGCTGGAGCTGGCGTGGCGGGAGACTCGCTCGCCGGGACCGCGGGGGTGGCCATCTTGCCGAGAAGAGAAGGAGCCCGGAAGTCGGGGAGGCGGGACCTGGTGGTATCTGGAATCCGACAGGCTGAACTCGAAACACGTGCCAAAGAGCTGTGCTCCTATTGGTTGAACTTTAGGTAGCTGCAATTTTCGGCTTCCGGAGTGTGTGCTCTTTTGATTTAGATCCGATGCCCGCTCCATGAGAGCCGGGCTGCAGAGTTCCGAGTGAGAACCTGGCTGTGGGGCCTTTCCGTGTGCTAGATGAGAAGCAATGCAGTGTGCACAGCTGCCGCCAGATAGAGCTAGAGAGTAACGCAAGGATCTCAGTTGTTTGCAGATTTCAATGGGATGCTGACTATCAAAGTTGAAGAGGTGATCCAGTCAGGTATTCTGGAGAGGGGGGTTTCTCTCATCAATATTGGGAGTGAGGAATGTGGGAACAGGCATATGTGCTACTCTTTGTACCACACCTTCCATCATCAAGTCCCTCTTAAAGAATATTATTTTGACAGTATTTTCATGATTCAATAGTTTGAATATGTGCCAAGAGTTCTTTTATACCCTTGGGTTGTATTAGTGAATATCACCAAGATCTTTGTCCTTGTAATGTTTATGTTCTAGAAGGGATAAACCAAAAATAAGTATATTATGTAGTATACTTTTTAGCCTAGCATGTGTTGGCTGGTATAAGAAAGAAAAGGTAGGTGAGAATTGAGGGTGAGTTAGGAGTTGTGAGTTGTTAGGGTATGCGTCAATTAAAGTGTTATATTTTAGTGGACTTCTTGAAGGATCCAGTCTTGTATGATGAGGTTATTAGATGGTCAGAGTGTTAAGAAGCATGGGTGAAGGGTGGTGTACATTCAGTTACTGAAACTTAACTCGGAATATTTTTGTAACCGTGGTGCTTAAAAGAGATTTTTATTAAGATAGATGGAAAGTCGAAGAATAAGGTCTTCTAAATCAGAGGTGGGCAGAATGTCATTAAGGACCTTCTATGCTATGGAAAAACTTTTATTTTTATTCTGAATGATAAACCACTGCAGGATTTTGAGTAGGAGAGAGTTATTATCTATCTTAGTTTTATAAGGAACACTTTAATTGCATTGAGAGGACTGGAATGGGGAAGGAAAATTTACTGGGAAGAAAAAAATAGAACAAAAGACCTGGTAGAAGATGACCAGGTAATCTAAGTTGTACTAAACTCCAACCAGGCCAGTTAGAGCAAAATTGATTGGAAATGGATATAATATGGGTATATTTTTTAGGATATAAACAAAAGGATTTTCTGAGAAATCGTATGTGAAATATGAACAAGGGTATAATTGTGTATATTTGTATATGCGCATGTGTATGTACTGAGAAACTGTTATGAAGAAATTACTGTACTTTGAGATAGAAAAAGCTACAAACTGGAGCAAGATTTTAAAAAATCATCCCAAGTTTATTTTTGGATGCCACCTCTGAGAAGTCCAATAACCACCCAAGTGGATGTGTAGTGTGGTCAGTTGGAGACACTAATCTTTAAATAAGACAAAGATTCATAAAGCTCTTAGCACCCATTTAATATATCGCAGTTACTATTAAGTGATTGTAATTATTATTGCTCTGTGAAAAGAACTCAAATCCTAACTACTTGTGTAACTCTTGAAAATAAAGAATTCTTTCTGAGACTGTTTCCTTATTGGTGGAGTGGTGTTAATAACATTTGCCTCTCAAGAAATCTGTCAGCAACCTTAAGTAGGTCAAGTTCCAGTTTGGTGTCTGAAATTGAGTTTATTAATTTGACCCATATGCATAAGAACTCCCTTCTTGGATCTATTTCCGGTAATTATAGTTTGCACGATCCTGATCCTCTGAGATGGTTTGTTTGATATGGAGAGACTTACATTTGTTTTTTGTTTTGTTTTACTTTTTTTATTTTGTTTTTTGTTTTTTTTGGGGGGGGCACATTAGGTGACACTCAGGGGTTATTCCTGGCTATGCGGTCAGAAATCGCTCCTGGCTCGGGAACCATATGGGATGCCGGGGGATTGAACTGCGATTCATCCTAGGTTAGTGCATGTAAGGAGAATGCCCTGCTGCTTGCGTCACTGCTCCACCCCTAAGACTTATATTTTTTGTTTAATTGCCTTGAACAGAGGTGAATAGTCTTTCTGAGGATGGTTATAGAATTTCTAATGGAACTGGTGGCTAGGAGCTTATAGAATAAGGACAATGGAAATAAAGTTAAGATGGACACAGAAACCAGAATTTAGGTGTGAGAGAATGCTTAGTTAGCACTGATATCATTGGATATTGGCTACTTTCTTTTTTTATTTTTGATTATGAGAACAGAGATGCAAAGAAAGAAGACAGGGTAAAGTTACAGTGGAAGGACAATCACCCATAAGCAGAATTCTCAGTAGTCCCATCGATGATATCCCAGTTTTGAACTTTCAGCCAGCAAACATTAAGAAAAACAAAACAGTCCATGTACAATTACTTTGTCCCCCAAATCCCCAGATTGTAGTACATATTATTTCTTAGCAGCACACAATATAATCTAAAGACATAAGACTTACATAACTCCTTAAACATTGAAGGCAAAGTACATTTTTATATATCCATGCACATGCATATTAGTTTAAGTTAACCTCAAAAGTTTCAGTGGGTTGCTTTTCTTAAGGGTTAGTCAAGGGAATATAGTAAAAAAAAAAAAACGGTGTTAGAGTGGCATTTGTTTGCATAGGCCCACCAAAATATGGGGGACCTGGAAAAAAAACCTTGGCCTAAATACAAGGAGACCCTACCCCTGAGGTTTCCCTTCACAAGATCAACTCTGGACTCCAGGCAAACT
The DNA here is from genome assembly GCA_004027635.1 of Crocidura indochinensis. Classification (NCBI taxonomy): domain Eukaryota; kingdom Metazoa; phylum Chordata; class Mammalia; order Eulipotyphla; family Soricidae; genus Crocidura; species Crocidura indochinensis. The sequence continues at coordinate 4,689 of PVKC010036594.1, forward strand.
AGTTTGTCCAATCCAAGTAATCATCTGTAGTGCCAATACACCTCCATTTCTCACATAGTTTCTGTTGTTGGTATCATGCTTCTGTATTAAAGATCCTGGAATCTGCATATTCTATATTGCACTCAGGATAGTGCAGGGCGTCCTCTCATTTCACCTCACACTTAAGGGGCAATAAAGAGAACCATGTTCTGTAGAGCAGGTCATTGTTGTTGTCAAGTCTTCTCAGTGTTAACGGAAGTCTCTTTTGAGGAGGTTGATGTCAGAGCCATGGTAGTGTCTTCCCTGGTAGAGGATTGCTTCCAGATGTTTCTATAAAAAACCTTGGATGTTTCATTGATAACTTGCCTGGTTCCAGTGTGAATGGAGGATGCCCATTCTTCTGAGGCCTATGCCATGTCATTGTATCAATGCTCAGGGTGTAAGGTCCTATTGCATTGAAATTTGTGTGTTCCTACCTCTATTAGATAAGAAATTATCTATATGTATAGTATTTTCCCATTTTAATGTGTCTATGCAAACAAAGATAAATGCCACATAGTGTTGTCGGTGCATATGGAGGCCATAGGAACAAGACCAACAATCCCCATGACATAGTTCACTCATAAGCATTAAACTGAGGGACACTTCCACCAATACTCCTTATTGAACAGTTCACAAAGAAAAGACAAGATAAAAAGTGTATAGAAACGTCACGGTAGAAGAAGATATAGAAAGTTATAGATATTAAAGAAAATACACATACAATTTCAAAAGACATATGTGTCCATTTTATGTCCTTTGAAATAGTTTTGGGATTGTTAGATCCACTGTACAATTTTGGTCTGTGATTAGAACTGTCTGGTACTAAAGTTAATAAGGGTAAATGTGGGGTACTGATGTTTGGGAGGAGTAGATGTCCACGTGGGGGCTAGTGCTCCTGCAAGGTTTGGGACATGTAGACTGGTATGAAATTGCCAGTGACTGCCTGAGTACAGCAGAGCAGCTATCTGCCACCCCCAGTTAAGCTTCTACAAGTGTAAAAAGTCCTCTGGCACATACGGAGGTCTGAAAAAACCCTTGCTGGCCTAGATTCCTGCTCCCAGGAAGGAAGGAGCTGGATTGGAAGTGGGGAAAATCCAGGGTGCCTCATAAACTCCTCCCAGGAACCCACCTGGAGCTCTGGAAGAGAGAGGAAGAGGGGAGCAGGGGGACCCAGTCCCTTCCCCCCAACCCTGAGCTGGGTTAAGAGACCTCTGGCACATACAGAGGTCTGCCAAAGGCCCAGGCCCAAGTCGGCGGAGAGTCCCGCCCCCAGGAGGGGAGGAGGGCCCTCCCAGGCCAGAAGGACAGGAGATCGAACCCCACCCCTAAGCAGTCTCTGGAGCTGGCTTGGAAGTGGGGAAAACCTAGGGTGTCCCATAAGCTCCTCCCAGGAACCCACCTGGAGCTCTGGAAGAAAGAGAAAGAGGGGAGCAAGGGCACCCAGTCCCTGCCCCCCAACCCTGAGCCAGGCTAAGAGGCCTCTGGCCGGGTATTGGCTACTTTCTCTCAAAGAAGTTGATTGGGAAAGAATGTTGACATTTTAAAAAGTATCTGAGGGATAATTGGGATTAAGATGGGAGGAATTTAGGTTAGATAAGTTTTAGGTATGTTTTAAAATAAGGTAGAGAATCTGAAGAAAAGAGAATGCCTAAGTAAGTGTGAGCTAAAGGAACCATCTAATGAAACAAGGCAAGATGGAATTGATGAACAGAAAAAACTATATAAGAAAGATAATTTTGGGGCCCGGGAGATAGCATGGAGGTAGGGCGTTTGCCTTTCATGCAAAAGGTCATCGGTTCAAATCCTGGTGCCCCATATGGTCCCCCGAGCCTGCCAGGAGCAATTTCTGAGCATGGAGCCAGGAGTAACCCCTGAGCACTGCTGGGTGTGACCCTAAAACCAAAAAAACAAACAAACAAACAAACAAAAAGATAATTTTGCAAAGGATGTGGATGTGTTGGGGAAATGCTACTCACATCAGAGCTTTTTTAGGGTTATCATGAGGGTGTGTAATAGCTTGGATAAGTCTCTGGAGATCATTCTATGGAAAGAAAGCCAGATGAGTGAACCATCCCTGATGAGATGTTTCTGCCCGCAGGACTATCTATCTCCATGTTGATTTGAGTTGGGAGTAGACGATATTCTGTCAAGAACTTTGCTTTATGTTGATGACATAAGTGATCTTTATTTCATTAAGGAAAGGGTATGGGGCAGATAAAAAAATCAGAGACATAAATTTGCAATTAAAGTTTTGAGAGTTTCTGTCAAATGACACTTTTATCTGGAAAGTTGAGGTAAGGAAATATGAGAAAGATAAAGTAAGGTGTGTTTCCTTTCTGGGGAGTATGAGTATTTGAAAGAGGGCCAGAATGAGTCATCAAATGCACTGATTAATAAGGGAGAGCTCCACTGAAACTGAGTAGCTCAAGAATCTAACTAGCTTGTATAACTTTAATCATACAGCTCAGGTATAGAAAGAGATACTTAGTATGATCTTCCCAGAGATGCTATCTGGTCAGGAAAAGGAGCACATACATGAGAGAGGCTTGGTTTTCAGTGACTTTGGGATCCCGCATAAACCTTATAAGATGAAACTTTGTAGTTTAGAATCTTTATGATAGGGCAGAAGGCATGGGATGAGAGAAAATGGATGTTTCCGTATATATTGGAATGTATTCTGCATTTGATATTTTGGAGTCTTCAGAGTAGTCAGCAAAATGCATATGTTAGTTATATAATGTATATATATATACACACACTTGTGTGTATATGATTTAATAGTTATGGAGGTTGAGAAATGCTAGTTGATAATAGTACTACTGTGAAAGGAAGAAGAAGGCTTGAGATACAAGAAAAGATGATATCTCAGTTCAGATTTGAAGACTAGAAAAAAAAAACATTGTGTTTACTCAAGAAACCAGGCAGGAGCATTTACCTGTTAGTTCTTAGTTCTGTTAAGGCCTTCAACTGGACTAGGTTTATCTCTATCATGGAGAGCAATATACTTTATTACTTACTAATTCAAATACAAAACTTAAGGAGAAACATTCTCTGGATATATGTAGATTAACATTTAACCCAAAATGAGGATAGGAATCCATGTGTCAGTCAAATTAATATACAATATTCACCATTACAGTTGAGTTGATGATCACATTATTTGATCATCCTCCCTCAAAAGATAGGGTCACATTGATAGACTCAAAAAGGAGGAACAGAGACTTGATAATCTAAATCCCACTTACTCAGTGGCCTTTTAGATAAGGGAACTCTGTTATAGACTGCTTACTGTAGCCCCCTGCCTATAGGCATGAGGGCTGAATTCCAGCAGGACTGCTGTCCGACTGTAGGGCTAACCTCCTCCATGAAAAAGAGGGTGTGGTCCTGGCAGAGACTGCTAAGAAAAGGCCAATTGTGCTCTAGGTTAGTGCTTGGCAGGATAGCAACAATGAGGTTATTAAACATTAATGCATAATGAGAATTAACAATGCTGAATAGATGAAGAACTGTGTGTCTTTGTCCTTGCAGTCAAATAAGAATTGTTGGAACATATCCTACTAGTATACCCTAAGTTGCCTTTTTCAAGTTGATAGAATCTACAATAATATTTTTCCCGAGCTGGTAGAATCAACAACAATATTTTTGCCAATTACCTATTAATGTATAGGTTATGAGAATATTTGGTATTTTAATAACATCTACCTCTTTTTTACAATACTTTCTTGATTTAGCATTAATAGACAATGGGCCTGTATTTTGTTAACTAATAGTTTACTGGTAAAAATGATATCCAATAGGAAAGAATAAGTATTTTTTTTTATTTCTGTTCAAGATAAACGAAGCTGAAGACAAAAGAATTTATAAAATGCATAAAATGTTTAAATGGCTGCATAATGATTGTGCTGACATATAATGTTTAATCCTATGGCTAAAAACATGTTATGCTTGACTTACCCAAGTTCATACTATTAATTATTTTTTTTGCTTAAATATGAGGCAGAACTCCAAATAAGTGGACTCAGTTCCAAAAGCTCTTGAGTGTGTCTGGTTCTGAGTATCCTCTCTTTACTGCTCCCTAGCTCCCATCCTCCTAGTGAGTAAACCTGAAGCCCCTTTCAGTGCTGCCTGACTTGGCTGGCTTGTGGCAATAGCCCAAATATGGAGGATCACAAACAGAAAGCCCAAGCTTTCAAACCAATATCAATGAAGACTTAGGATTTATATGGGTAGCCTGGTTTACTGCAGCTCACTGTCTTTGTTCATGGTTTCCAGGAAGCTGTGCTCTTTACCTTGTTTTCTTAGTTCCAGGTATACTGTTTACACAATAGACAGTGCTTCTTATTGAACTGTCAGACTGGTAGTGAGAGACTTCTATATAACTTAAAAGTAGCAATGTTATAAGTATCAATATATTTATAATAATGTATATACTATATAATATATAATAATATAAATCAATAAATTTGTAAATAATGAACACATAGCAAGTATCTTATTGAATAACAAGTATAAAACTAGAAATCAAACATAAAAAGAGAGTTCAAAAGGGCAAGATAATACAGTGGGTAGACCATTTACCTTGCACATGACTGACCAGTAAACCTGAGCCCAACTAAAAGTGATTCCTGAATACAGAGTCAGGAATAAACCCTGAGCACTGATGGATATGGTCCCCAAACAAAACTAAAGTGTTTTAGAAAACCCTCAGACATGAATACCAACTAATGTTTTCTGAATAACTATTAAATCAGTGGAAAAAAATCATAGGCAAAGTAAAATTTTTCTATAAACAAATGAGAATGCAAACACATGTCATCAGAACACATGTGACACAGCAAAGGCTGTGCACTAAGTGGGAAATTCATATCTTTACATCAGTAAAATCAGTAAACAAAAAACAAAATCAAATAATCCAACTTTACAGCCAGGAAATTAAAATAAAAACAAATGAAATCTAAATCAGTAGGAGAAATGAAGCAATAAAATTAGAACAAAAAATAAATAAAAAATAAGAAAATAAGAAAAATTAGGCCGGGGCCGGGCAGTGGCGCTGGAGGTAAGGTGCCTGCGCTAGCCTAGGACGGACCGCGGTTCGATCCCCCAGTTTCCCATATGGTCCCCCAAGCCAGGGAGCAACTTCTGAGCGCATAGCCAGGAGTAACCCCTGAGCGTCACCGGGTGTGACCCAAAAACAAACAAACAAACAAACAAAAAAAGAAAAATTAGGCCAAAGAACTGCTGTTTTGAAAGGCTAAACAAAATCTACAAAGCCTTAATTAGGCTCTTAGGAAAAAGAAGAGAGAAACATTAATAAATAGAATCATAAATGAAAGGGGCAAAGTTACATTAGATAACCCAAAAGTACAAAGCACATGCACTAGGCCCCACACTGTATCCTTAACCTTTGAAGTACCAATAGGAATAGTAGTGCTGGTATTCCTCTCCCCTAAATGAGAAAATCTGAATTTCTTTTCAGGATTATAGTTGGACTGAAGGGGCCATGCTAGGTAAAGTAAGCCAGAAGGGAAAAAGACAAATACTAGATTATTGGAATCATCTATGGGATATAAAGAATCAAATCATAACAAAGGAAGAGAAAATGCACTGTGAAAAAAAATCCTTTAATTTTGACAGGAGAACTGAAGTTGCTAGAATGAATATAGAGTTAAACAGGTAGGTTTATAATAAACTGCAGGAGAATTATTGGCAATGTGTGATGAACTCATGTGTGAACATACATTTGAAAAGGTATGAAACTACTTGTAAACTCATGTTACTTATTTATTTATTTATTTATTTATTTATTTATTTATTTATTTATTTATTTTTGTTTTTGGGTCACACCTGGTAGTGCTCAGGAGTTACTCCTAGCTCTAGGCACAGAAATCATCCCTAGCAGGTACAGGGGACCATATGGGATGCCGGGATTCAAACCACCATTCTCCTGCATGAAAGGCAAACGCCTTACCTTCATGCTATCTCTCCGGCCCCAGTTTTTATATTTATTTATTTAAATAATTTAAGCATCATAGTTACAAACATGTTCAAAATTGGGTTTCAGCCATAAAATGCACACCCCCTTCACTAGTGCAGCTTTTCAGCCACCAATGTCCCCATTTCCCTCTTCCCTATCCCTTGCCTATCGTTGAGACAGATGTATTTCTCACTCTATCATTCTCATTGTAGTTTTGTTAGTGTAGTTATTTCTCTAATTATACTCTTTGTCATAAGCATCAGATCATGGGCTGGTTCTTTCGGCCCTCATCTCTATTGTCTCAGAATATTATCATTATTATACTATATTTTATTTTTCTTAAATCCCATAGATGAGTGAGACTATTCTGTGTTTATTTCTCTTCCTCTGACTTACTTCACTCAGCATAATAGTCTCCATATTCATTCATGTATAGGTAAATTTCTGACTTCATTTGTTTCTAATAGCTGTGTAGTATTATATTGTGTAGATGTACCACAGTTGCTTAGCCACTCATCTGTTGTGGGCATCTGGGTTGTTTCCACATTTTGGATATTGTAAAAAGTGCTGCTATGAACATAGGAGTACAGAGGACATTATTGTATTGTATTTTTGTGATCCTAGGGTATGTCCTTGAAGTGGTATTGATGGATCATATGGGAGCTCAATGTCCATTTTTTTAAGGAACATCCATATTGTTTTTCATAAAGGCTGAACTAGATTGCATTTCCACCAACAGTGAATAAGAGTTCCTTTCTCCCCACATTCAAGCCAGCAGTGGTTGCTCTTGTTCTTTGTGACATGTGCCAGTCTCTGTGGCATGAGATGATATCTCATTGTTTGTTTTGATTTGCATCTCTCTAATTATTAGTGACATGGAGCAATTTTCATGTGCTCTTTGGCCATCTAAATTTCTTCCTTGAAAGAGGAAATGTCTGTTCATTTCATCTATCCATTTTTTGACGGTGTTAAATGTTTTCTTCTTGTTAAGTTCTGTAAGTACCTTGTATATCTTAGATATTAGCCTCTTATCTGATAGGTATTAGGTGAATAATTTCTCCCATTCTGTGGGTGACCTTTTTACCCTTGTTGCTATTTCATTTGAAATGCAGAAGCTTTCTCAGTTTGATATAATCCTATTTGTTGATCTCTGCTTCCACTTATTTGGGCAGTATGTTTCCTCCTTGAATATGCCTTTAGTTTCAATGTCATGGAGTGTTTCAACATATGCAAGTCTATCAGTGTAATATACAACATCCACAAAAAGAAAATTAAAAACCATATGACCAAATCAATAGATTCAGAGAAAGCATTTGTTAAGGTCCAATATTTTTTCATGCTAAAAACTCTTAACAAGATGGGACTGGAAGGAACTTTTTCAATATAGTCAAGGCCATTTACCACAAGTTCATGACAAGTATAATACTTAATGGAGAAAAAAATGAATACCTTTATCCTGAGATCTGACACAGGACAAGGCTGACCTCTCTCACCACTCTATTCAACATAGTACTGGAAGTACTTGCCATAGCAACTTCGTGTTACTTTTACAAAAAAAGCATGGTAGACTTAAGAATGTACATCAGAGGGAGAGGACTTGTCTTGCCTGGTGAGGACGTGGATTTGATTTCTAGCTTCAAAAAAAAAAAACCAAATGAAACAAAAATCTCATTCTTATTCATAAAGATAGTACGGGGATTAAGGTGCTTTTACATTGTACATGGTGATATTTGTTTAATCTTCAGCATGGCATATGGTCAGTTCCACCAAGCACTTCCAGGAGTGATGCTGAAGCCCCAAGCTTCAAGAGGTAAGTCATGAGCACCACCATCAGATAAAGCTCGTATACTGAAAAAAATCTTGGTGCTTGATGGGGGTAGAAAGACTGGGTTGGTACTACCTCTTGACTTTCACTCTCTTTTGATATCATACATTGTTACAGAGCAAAAGAATGACATTTCGAACTTGAGAGAGGTTAGAGTGAATAAAAGCTAAGTTCAGATGATTCCTATGCAGTGAATATTTTCATGAAAGAGGAGGTCAAGTTAAGGAGCAACTAAAGGTAACTATAGAAAAACAGAAGTGATCTGGGCAAATTCTGAGAATCTATGGCAGAAGAGGCAGAAATTGGTCGGGGTAGCAAAAATTATGTGGTGTTCTGGCCTTCTGCAAGTTTGTTTGTAGTGTCTGGAGATGACACTACAGTGTGTTCCACAGAAGAGATTACATAAGTCAAGCCCAGGGGCTGGTGAGATGAGTCAAAGGACTGGAGCCTGCCTGGTATGCACAGTGCCCTGGTAGATCCCAATCCACATTGGCTCTGGAGCATCTCTGAGAAAGAAGTATAAATGGGTAAGTGAATTAGAAGAACTGCCCTGAAGAGTTCCTGAGGTTAGAAATCTAAATCCAGAAGGTATCACCGAAGCTGGACCCCTCCTCTAAAGGCTCATTTAAAACTTTCAGGCACACCACATGAATTTGAAAGGACAAGAGCTAGGCAGAGGAGTTGCTGATTAGCAAGGTGAGGAACAAGCTCCAAAGGTACCTCTATACCCTTCCAGGTAGAGATA
>PVKC010036595.1:0-5000 GCA_004027635.1 Crocidura indochinensis
GGTCTGTGATTAGACTGTGAAGCACTGAAGTTAAAAGGAGTAATGTGGGTTAGTGGTGTTTGGGACGGTAAGAGTAAAGGAGTAAAAAATAAGTTTTGTACGGGAGTGGGAAAGGGCAGAATACAAGTAGACATTCTGGATACACAAACAATAACAAAAGGATAGGGAATATTCTTAATATAAAACAGTGCGCGGTTTCTACCCCAGGAGGCCTGGAGGCCGGGAGCCGAAGAGGGGGCAGCTAGGAGCCTATCAAGGCCCCCAGCACACCCAAGTTAGAGAGAAGGCCTCCCGCATGGGACTTCCCGAAATTCATGCTGGGTAAACCCTGCCTCCAGCTCAAAAAAAGATAGACAGAGAGCCGAAAGCCAGGATCCTCCACCCCACACCCTGGGCTTTTCCTACCCCAGATCTAGGGGAAGTGCGGGGAAAGCTTGGGACCCCATCTAGGAGGGGACACCTCCCCAACCCACCTGGGTTGCCACCCTAGGAGGCCTGGAGGCCGGGGGCCGAAGAGGGGGCAGCTAGGAGCCTATCAAGGCCCCCAGCACACCCAAGTTAGAGAGAAGGCCTTCCGCATGGGACTTCCCGAAATCCATGCTGGGTAAACCCCTTTACTGTAATTTTTATTGCTTTGGTTTTTGAGTTACATCCAGCGGTGCTCAGGGGTTACTCCTAGTGCTGCTCAGGGGATCATTTGGGATGTCAGTGATGAAACCCACGTAAGTGCATGCAAGGCAGCTACAATTTACTGTACTATCTCTCTAAACCCTTTACTTTAATTAAAAAAATACCTTATTATTGCTTTTGGTATTCTGGGTCACATTTGACCATGTTCAAGGTTTACTCCTGGTTCTGCACCCAGAGCGTGGAGGACCATATCTGGTGCCAGAGGTTGAACCCATGTTGTCCACGTGTATGACAAGCACCCTGTCCATGGTACTATCTATCTCTCTGCTTGCTTTTAGAGAATAAAACTTTTTAAATTTAAAAACTTTAAACAGGGGCTAGAGTGGTGGCACAAGTGGTAGGGTATTAGCCTTGCACGCACTAACCTAGGGCAGACCGAGGTTCAATCCCCGGGCGTCCCATATGGCCCCCCAAGCCAGGAGTGATTTCTGAGCACATAGCCAGGAGTAACCCCTAAGCATCATTGGGTGTGCCCCCCCAAAAAGCCCAAAACAAAACAAAAACAATTAAACAGTCAATTGTGTTTTATTAAACAACACATTCTCATGTCATTAAGATGGAGTATAGTTTAGAGAGGAATTGTTCTAGGAGGTGAGTCCATCCCAAAGTGCCAGTGAGATCTGACAAGTGGAAAACAAAGGAATTGTGCCAGGAATGCAACCCCAAATATATACTGCCCTACTGATTAAGGGTAGAAATCAAAGTTGGCTCCTGGACAAGTTTTGGTGAGCAGTCCAACTTTCATCTTGGATGTAATACTTGCAAACATCATGATTATATTAATTGAAGACTATTCAAGGAAAAGGATTGAGAACACTAAGAAGCTATTTGGAAGGCATGATCTTGCTAAGTCAATAAATAGGCTTTTTGTTTGTTCTGAACTGAGAGTCTGGATAAAGAGATTCGGGCAGACAGTATTTATCTACATTTTAACAAAGCTTTAGAATCTGTGCTGTGTATCAGCATGTTGGAAAAACTAAGAGGTGAACTACATAAAAGAGGTCACAAGAGTGAATTGCCAAAGGCCAGAAGAATGGAAATAAGATAATCATTCAAGATACAGAAATATAGGTTCTCTCTTTCTTTTTACATCTATATCTATATAGATAATACACATATTTTGGGTTTCAAATTTGTATCTAGACTATATTAAATAAAGTATTAATATATCAATCATTTTCAGAGAGGGGTTAATTGGGTGCAGTCAAGTATCTATTCAATCTCTAAGATACTTACTTGGGATGCAAACAACAGAGTCTAGCTAGTGATTTACTTACCTACAAATATAAGCAAAGTAAATCTACTGAAAGAGATAGCCTATTTATCTCCCGAAATTAGTGTCATATTGGCAATTTTACCAGTAGAACTTTCCTTCAACACAGATAGTCATAATTTTCCTGTCTTTGGCCATATTGAAAATTCAATGGACTTAGATAAAAACTTGCTAAACTCACACTGGCAAGCAGAGCCTATCTGGAGATTCCTTGGTTTAATTTTTATTAGCCATAACTCTTAGAAGAAACCACTAATGGGCAAGGCCCCTCAGAAAGAAGGAAAACACAAAGCTGGGTTGTAACTTGGTAATTTAGAATCAACCACAAGTTTGAGTTACTGAATCCCAGAATTTAAAGAACACAGACTAGTGGTTCCTGCAAGGCTGAGTCCCTACCATATTGTGGGCAGGATGAACACGAAATCCACTAGAATCCCAAGGTTTATTTAGACTCTATTTATGGTGAAATGCTGTCCTGTGAGCTCAGGAGTATGCATGTGAATGAGGAAGGCCTAGATTTGAGCCCTAGCACCAACAGGTTCACTGAATCTCCCCAGGATCAAGCCCTCAGCACCCACCCAGGCCAGGAGCAGCTCCCTTTCCATTGCTAAGTGTGATCCTCATCCTCAAAAGATGGATGAACTAAAATAACATTAAATTAAATTCCAGAGAGATAGCACAGTGATGTTTGCCTTGCAAGCAGCCGACCCAGGACCTAAGGTGGTTGGTTCGAATCCCGGCATCCCACATGGTTCCCTGTGCCTGCCAGGAGCTATTTCCGAGCAGATAGCCAGGAATAGCCCCTGAGCACCGATGGGTGTGGCACCCTCCCCCCCCCCAAAAAAAAAGCTATGCTGGGGAACATATTTTCCAAGAATTCTGTTACTGATCACAATGGAAATGGTTACTGTATTGCAAGCCCTGTATCCTTTGGCGAAAGTCCAAATGAAGCAATACTTTATTATCCATTATTTTTAGTATTTTCAAGTTTTTTTTTTTTTTTTAAATTGAGGGAGTGGGGTTGGGTCACACCTTGTGGTGCTCAGGAACTATTTTAGGTTTCTGTACTGTAGGGCCACATTTATACTCAGAAAATGGAAAGTACCTTAGCCACTGTACTCTCTCCAGCCCCACTAAATACTTGAAAAGTAATGCAACGTAACATCAACTGTAGTTACTTAAATTCTGAAGGTCACAGAGATTGTACAGAATAAGGCACCGGCTTTGCATTCAACCAAAGTTTAATCATTGGCACTGTATTTGGCTCCCATAGCAAGGCTGTGTGTGGCCAAAAAACCCACCAAAACCGAGAATCTTTCTAGAAAAATCTTTCTAAAATGCTTAAAATAGAAAAAAAAATTACTTGAAAGTATTGAGGTATTCTAATACCTTTGGAGAGCAAGCATTCAAATTGTATTTTTTTTCATAATAAGAAATCTAGCAATTTAAACATCTGTGATTACTATACCATCCTTTTTAATGGTTGTGACTCCAATTAAGATTTGAATTAGTGGGGCCGGGCGGTGGCGCTTGAGGTAAGGTGTCTGACTTGCCTGCGCTAGCCTAGGATGGACCGCAGTTCGATCCCCCGGTTTCCCATATGGTCCCCCAAGCCAGGAGCGACTTCTGAGCGCATAGCTAGGAGTAACCCCTGAGCGTCACTGGGTGTGGTCCAAAAACCAAAAAAAAAAAAAAAAAGAAAAAAAAGATTTGAATTAGTAAGATTAGACAACAGCATTTTTACTATATTGGTAATTTAGAAGTTACCTGTGTTTTTAAAGGATTGCAATATTAAATACTTTCATTGATCAGAAAACCACATAACATAGGAGTACACAATACTATCACTTGCTACTTTGCATCTAGGATTTTATCTCTTTGTATGAGTGTCCATAAGCATAACTGAAACAGGATCAATTACTTCCACTAACAATATCAAATGTGCACTTTAGAAAAACCAAAGAAGGGAATACCACTGTGAAACTTTGTCATTAGAATTCACCTGTTTCCCCCATGCACCATAACAAAAGCTGAATTAGAACAAAAACATAAAGCTAAGATTTTTGAGGTCCGTCCAAACCGACAGAAATGCTAACATTCACATGCATGAACTAACACACAGTGAGTTCAGATATACTGACATGCAGGGGTGTGACACTTGTGTGCTGGGCTCTGACATGCTTTTACACCTTAAGAACGTAACACCTCATCATTTTAGGTTCTACTGCACCTCAGGACCCCCAAAGTTGGGGGGCAGTATATATATTTTCTTTCTTTCTTGATGGTCACAGTAAAACAGATAGACTAAGATAAAATTTTAGTTTTCAGGCTTAGACAACAGCATTCAAAGCTCTTCACCAGGCTCCATCATCTTGAAAGTTCATAGGAGAACACATTCTTTGCTAAGTTAAAGCAGCAGTGACAACTGCTATTTTAAACGGTTTATCAGCCAAGCCCATGAAAAGTTCTGCCTGAATCTTGTGTGAACAGTTTTGAAACAGAAAAAGTGCACAGTTTTGAAACAGAAAAAGTGCACAGGGGTCAGAAGATAGCGCAGTGGTAGGGCATTTGCCTTGCACCTGACTGACCCAGGACAGACTTCAGTTCGATCCCTAGAATCCCATATGGTCCCCCAGGCCAGGAGTGATTTCTGAGTGCACAGCCAGGAGTAATCCCTGAGCTTCATTGGGTGAGGTCCAACTGCCCCCCCCCAAAGTGCACAATTTTTCTATTATGTAAAATAAAGGCAACAAACTCCAGGGGGCGGGTAGGAAAATTACTTGTTAGGAGAGGTCCGAACATGTAAGGTTTGTTTGAACACTATTTTGGGTGGTAGCTTTTTCCAAGAGGAAACATTATTGAAACAACCACAATGGCAGATGATGAGGAAGTGTCATCTTTTATCACATCCCTCCTAGGAGTTTTGTTATTTCAAGTTTTACTGGCAAAGAGAACTTTCCATAATCACTGTTCACACCCACACTTAGTAGGATCACACTCAGCATAAATACACACACACACACACACACATATGCAC
>PVKC010036595.1:7500-13182 GCA_004027635.1 Crocidura indochinensis
ATCCTTTCTTACTGATTTGTTGCTATACACGGGCAATTCATTGGAATATTGTCTTATATGTTTTTTAAAAAAACTGAACTGAAAATGGCTTCTGTTTTGGGTTAAATATTTTATGGAATTGAACTTTACTCTGCCAGTCGAGATTTTTTTACGTATGTATATATAAATACAAAAATCTGAATGACATTAAATGAGTAAGATCAATCTAAAAAGCTCGCTTTTAGGTAAGATTAATCTAAAAAGCACATGGTTGGAATTTTTTTGATCAATAATCAATTTGTTGTCTGCAAAGTATCTAAATGAATTCACTTGAGAAAAGTTCATTTAGTTACACAGGATCATTAGGATAAATTCATCTTTAATTATTCAGGAATTCTGGAAGAGACATTATTTCTTTTGGACTGCTTCATGACAATATGGAAAGGTGCCTAAGAGAAAAATGTACCATGACCTGTACATAATTTAATTTTTTTTTTTGGTTTTTGGGCCACACCCAGTGACACTCAGGGGTTACTCCTGGCTATGCGCTCAGAAGTCGCTCCTGGCTTGGGGGATTGTATGGGAAACCGGGGAATCGAACCGTGGCCCGTCCTAGGCAAGCGCAGGCAAGGCAGGCACCTTACCTCTAGCGCCACTGCCTGGCCCCCATGATTTAATTTTTTTATGTTCAATATATAAAAGGTGATGATCCCATTGCACATACAGGGATACTGAAACACATTAGCTGGACCACCAAATTGGCCACCAAAGGACACAGCGGCTAAGTATGGCACCTGCTTAGAATTCTACAGCTTTTTCCCCTTATGCTTCACAGCAGTGACCATGAAGCAGACACATCCCTCAGGAAAACCCATAACCCAATACTTTGGCCCAGATCTTCACTTCTCTCACACAGGCTATATCCACACCTTCACCTCTTCCACACAAGGACCAAACCCACATATTACCCCACCCCCTACCCCACAGGCCTTAACCATACCTTTGCTTCTCTCATACAGAGAACTCACCATACCTTTGCTTATCTCACACACAGGCTGTACCCCACAGGCTAACAGTTTATTCCCTCTATGCTTGACTTTTCCCCCAAACAATCTGAACTCCCAGATAATCCTTTTAATTCCACACTAATACCCACCTCCCCAATTCTTTCCTAGTTTGGCTCAGAGGTTATTTAACCTTTTTCTGGGGTTCTTCTGCAGACTTCATCAAGGTTATAGGCCTTTTGGAAGCCAGAGATCTAGAAACCAGTCAGGGCCTGCTGTGGTGGCTCTGCTCAGATGCTGCAGTTGGTATCCACTTTTGTTCTGACAATTTTCTATGACCTCACCACACCCCTTGACTGCTCCCTGTTCCCACCTCCACACCATCCAGCCTTTTTTGGTGCCTTGTTTCAGAAATAGCAATGCTCTAGGAGCTATTTTTGTCTCTACTGTTTACTGGTTGAGGTTCAAACACACTACTCAAACAACAGACAGAGGCAGCTCTCACCAAGCCCACATGATAGTTTCTTTCATCCAAAAAGTCACTGCTGGAGTTTCACCTCCATAGTTTTTGTAGGGCCTTAAAATTCTCTCAGAAACAAATCTAATGGCTAGCCCAGTTTTATTGTATTACAATATTGCCTTAAAACAAAGCAAAAACTAAAAAAGCTAATCAACCACCTTTCTGTTTCTAGCAAAACTCTTAACTAATCTCAAAATTTTTTTCTCACTATTCTTGGCTGTTGTCTTTCTTAGCCTGAGATGGAGGTATTGGCAGAGACTCCTGAACAGAGGGTTAAAGACCACATAGAAGCCAATGCCAGCAGCTTGAAGGCCAAGTCCCTGATGCAAAAAGCATCTGAGGACGGTCCTCTGGCTTGGAAAGGGAGTTGATGGAGCAGCTGCAGGGCTCCTGGGTGAGATGCACTCTCCATACAGGTGGTCAACAGCACAGACCAGATCTGCACCTCATCGTTACAGATATTAGAGAGAACATTCCAGAGAGACATGGCATTTTGGATCATTGCAGCTGCTGGCTTAAGTCGATTTTAAATGATCCGGGATGTACTTAATAGACATTCTGAGAGGAGACTGATTAACTCACGAATTAGAGAGGGCAGCAGTCCACCAGTGGCTCTCTGACTTTCAGAGAGGAATGGTCACATGAAAGTGCCTTCTAGACAGGGCTCCTTGTGATGCCCTGGGAGTCCAGAGATGGTGAGGAACTCAGGGAAACCTGAAGAGCAGGTGAGCAGTCGAATGGTGTGAGGACTCACTGGGTAAGTCACTGGGGACTCAGAGGGCTGACTGGCTGGACAGAGACTTGGCCAGATCAAGGGAGGAAGGTCAGTGTGGAATGACCTGCCAGAGGGAGGAGCAAGAGCAGAACCATAAGCAAAACAGAGGCTTGGAGACTGGAATGAGGCTCTGAGAATCACAGTGAGGGAAGGGTGTGAGTGGGGGGAATGGCATCAATGATGGATAGGACCCACTGCATCCTGAAAATAAAGTGTGGACCCTGGGACAGAGATCCTAAGAGGAGCGGACAGTGGAATGGGGCCAGCTCACCATCTCCTAAAGTGGGGGACACTTTAGGCTGTTGCTGGGATCATTTAGAGTGCAGAGAAGCCTCAGGTACAACTGGGAGTGTTCTCTGGGTGCTGCTAAAAGGGAGGTAGAATTTCAAAGTGGAGGGGGAGACATGCTGAGTGATTTTTTCCCCCTGATTTTTATTTTTATTTTTTTAGGAGAAGGGGGTAGGCAGTACTAGTAGGTCTAGGTATACTTCTGCTCTAGCTAAGACTAAATGAGAGTTAGGAATCTTACCAAGGAGTTTCCATGGAACCCCCTGAGAAAGAACAAAGACGTTTTCGTGTGAAAAGGAAGCACAGACCTGCAGCATCTCTTCTAGTGAGGGTCTGCGTTTATGGCCTGTTACTGTCTCTATAACCTCAAAGCAGTTCTACCCAACCTCCATGTGTGGAATCAGAAGCACAGAGAGGAGGTTCACGTGTAGTTACTATAAAGCCAATGAAAGGATAACTAAGACGTGGATGTGTTGGTGATATGGAAAAATATTTAAGACAAATATTAGATTAAAAAAAACATTGACTGAAGGGCTGGAGAGATAGTACAGTGGGGAGGGTGCTTGCCTTGCATGTGGCTGATGTTGATTCACTCCCCAGAACCCTGGAGGATCCTCTGAACATACCGAGTGACCCCTGAGCACGCAGCCAGGAGTCAGGGCTAAGTCCCACTGGGTCTGGCCCTTGCCCACTCAAACAACCATATCAAATCAGACAGGCTGAACCACAAAGAGGTTGTGTTCCCTACAGAACCAGAGGAAGTACAGAGCCCACAAGCAAAAGCAGACAGGACTACTAGCAAGGTGAGAACTATCCATGTGCCTGGACTCTGATGTTGAGAGTGGCTTGTCCTAAGTCTGTGGGTATGCACCCGAATACCCTGGTATTCCATACATAAACCAAGAGAATGAGCTTCCCAAAACTGCAGTGTTGCGATGCCCTAATATAATTATTGGAGCCAAAAGAGAAATAAAAAAGAAACTGTAAATAAAAACAACAGGATGAATGTGAATTTTGTTTATTTCTGCTTACTTGATTCTTGGTGTTTTTCACATGTAGGAATCAGTGGTCAGACCAGGCACTGGCTTTTAGGAAGATGTCACATAACTGGGGTGTTGCCTCACATGAGTTTATTGGTTAGCTACCAAATATATTGATGCTTTTGGGGGTGAGGCATACCTGGTGGTGCCTAGGACTCTGCAATCAAGTCCTGGGCTTGTAAGTTGGGAGACCCCTATGTAAAGCTGGGGATAGAATTCAGGTAGGTGAAGTGAAAGGCCAGTGCCCTACCCGCTGTGCTCTCGCTCTGGCCCAAGAGCATATTTTGTGATAGGCCATCAGAAATGGCACTTTGATATTTTAAAAACATACTTTAAAAACAACACTCTGAGGAAAAGAGAAAATTTCAACTAACAATAACGTCTGAGTGCCCAGAGCTTTCTAGATAAGGTATTTCCAGGACATGAAAATGCAGATTTTATTGATGATAAAATGAAGAGTCCAAGAAAATTAAAGGTCAGAATGAATAAGGAACACAAGAGAGCAGGTAGTGTGTGGATCACTTTAAAGAATCTTCAGGTACCGGGGGCAAATCCACATGAACATTCACTCATTCATTCATTTATTTATTGTTTTTTGGGCCACACTCAGCGGCGCTTGTCTCTGCAGAAGTTGCTGGTGACAGGCTTGGGGGACCATATGGGATGCCCGGAACTCAAACCCAGGTCAATCCCGGTTGGCCGTAGGCAAGGCGAATGTCCTACCATTGTGTTCTATCTCTCAGCCCAATCCACATGAACAGTTAAAGACACTCTTGCTCTGTAATGATACTTGCTTCCTCTATGTATAGTGACATCAGAAAATACCCAGGAAGATTCTTTTCATAGCTCCATGTTAAGAGCCATCAGATTCGAATCTAGAGAAAATATTAGGAATTGTGATATTTCTCCCTGGTGGGATGACCCAGTAGCCATGTTCGGTGCCATTCTGGTTCCAAAGGGACTGACACCTGACATTCGTGACTGTGGATTCAGGTAAAGGCCCATGAAAGGAGTGTGACATGACCTCAGGTACTGCCTCTGTGTATGTCTGCTGGCAAGAGCAGAGAGACAAAAGTGGCCCACAGCGGCTTTCTGGTTAAAGGTCTCACTTCAGCCCAAAGAGAAACATAAGAGAAAAGCCAGCGAGTCTTGGTGTTCACTTGGTCAGCCAAGGGTCCCTTGGGTCTCTGGGAAGGGGGGTATCTGTCTGCCAGAGAGACACAAAGGTGTCAATACTGAATTGATTTCCAAAGCCATCAGCCCATCTGGAGGCAAGAAGCATGCTAATGTGCTCAATCTTCTATCCCTTCCCCCAGAGTCTAGGAGGGGGAAAGTATTTAGAATTTAGAAAAAAAACACCTAAAAAACAAACAAACAAACAAACAAAAAAACCCAAAACCAACCAACCAACCAACTCCCACTTGGATATTTGGAGACATGATCTATGGGTAACAAAAAATAATTATTGTGAAGTCTGGAAATGAATCTCTTGTACCCCATGCTTCAAATGATAAATGTCTACTCAGGAGTTACTCCTGGCTCTGCAGAAGTCTACTTGTTGTTAAAATGGTTAACAATAGATGGAGTGATCTTCAAAATGTGAACTCAGTGAGGATAACAAACATGATATGGGCCTTCTCATTCCTTCCCACATTTCAAAGCACTAATGTATCCCACTATTTGAAACACATGGAGAGATCTGGGGTGCCTGTGCCTTACAAAAATAGGCTTTTGAATGTTTTATATTATCTCCCAAAGTAAAAATACTTTTTGGTGGGTTCACTCCTTTAGCCTAAGTCATAGCTTCTGGTTCTCCCTATTTATTTGCAATGACTTTTTTTTTTTTTTTGGTTTTTGGGTCACACCCGGCAGTGCTCAGGGGTTACTCCTGGCTCCATGCTCAGAAATTGCTCCTGGCAGGCACGGGGGAACATATGGGGCACCGGGATTCGAACCGATGACCTTTTGCATGAAAGGCAAACGCCTTACCTCCATGCTATCTCCCGGGTCCCTACTTTTTTTTTTTGTTTGTTTTTGGGCCACACCCAGTGACACTCAGGGGTTACTCCTAGCTAT
>PVKC010036596.1:0-13192 GCA_004027635.1 Crocidura indochinensis
CATAGTTTGTAAAGGTGCTCAAAGAATGCAAATACCATGAGCTGTGAGGGTGATGGATCTATGAGATTTCTCTGCTAGCTGGACCTCTCTTTAGTGAGTTAGATTAGTTTATCACATTGGCTGTTTGTACAAAACTCTGAATGGTAACTGTGACTACCATGTACTTCTGGATGTACAGAGGCATAAGTGGGTTCCCCCTGCCTGGCTCCAACAGTCCCCAGAGATGTAAGCTACAAAATCGAAATACCAGGAGTGTTTGGTGTCTAGAAGTCTCTGCAGAGATGAATGAAGAGGTGGTCAAGCTGGGCCATTTGTGTGGAAGGAGTTGTAGGACAGATCTATGTGTACTGTCTGCAGGGCTTCAGTACGGTGTGGGGACTTGTGTAGACATGGGGCAAAAGTCTGGATTGTGCCCCTTAAATTTTTATTAATTAAAAAAATCTAGGGGCCCGGGAGATAGCATGGAGGTAAGGCGTTTGCCTTTCATGCAAAAGGTCATAGGTTCGAATCCCGGTGCCCCATATGGTCTCCCGTGCCTGCCAGGAGCAATTTCTGAGCATGGAGCCAGGAGTAACCCCTGAGCACTGCCGGGTGTGACCCAAAAACCCCCCCAAAAAAAAAAAACCTAAAACATTGACAAATGTTTATCACAAACACATTATTTGATATTTTAAACTTTTGAGTCTTGATTTTCTTTATCCATTTTATTATATCATAAAGAAAGGTTATTATTCTCTATCTAAGCAAATGAAGGAAATAAAATATGGAGAAATTCATTAACTTTTAAAATATAGCCCAACTCAGAAAGTGGAGAAATAATTTGAACCCTGAAAATTTGAATTATAAAGCACATCCTTAACCTTGTGTTGTATCCATCACCGGCTATAAAATATAAGGAGGCAACACTGGAAGATTCCATTAAAGTAATGATGTGAGAAAGTCAGACAACATAGACAAAAATAAAACAACAATAGCAATGAAATTCAACAAGATATTAAGAAAACAAATCATATTTTTGTATACTTTTAAAGTGGAGTTTTTATTTGTAAAGAAAAGAAAGTGTATATCTGGAAACTATGAAGAATTATATATTACTTTGTGATTTAAAGTTAGATTTTAAATCTAACATCTAGTAGCAGGGTACAGACTTGTTTTATATTTTGTTTTGATATCACACCACACTATGATCAAGGCTTACTCCTTTTTTTTTGTCCCCAAATTCCCAGTACAGACCAGACAAGGGTCTGGGTTGAGGTGTATATGGGGTGCATTTACTGGACCTCCTCTTTCTATACAGTCAGTGTGAAGAACACAGCCTGTGGTAAGAATTGGGAGGCCTTATTTTTTCTTTTCTTTTTTGATTTTTTTTAACTTTTTTTAACACCCCCTTCACCAGTGCAATTTTCCCTCCACCAATGTCCCAAATCTCCCTCCCTCCCAACCCACCCCCACCTGTACTCCATACAGGCTTTCCAGTTCCCTCATTCATGAATATGATTAGGATAGTTCTCTGTGTAGTTATTTCTATAACTGCACTCATCACTCATTGTGGTGTGCTTCATGAAGTGAGCTGGAAGTTCCAGCCCTCCTCCCATTATCTCTGAGAATTGGTGCAAAAATGACTTTCATTTCTCTCAGAACCCATAGATGAGTGAGACAATTCTACGTCTCTCTCTCTCCCTCTGACTTATTTCACTCAGCATGGTAGATTCCATGTACATCCATGCATATGAAAATTTCATGACTTCATCTCTCCTGACAGCTGCATACTCCTAATCAGGAATCATGCCTAGTAGTGCCAAAGGTGGTGATGGTAGTGGTTATCCTATGGCCAGGATTGAACTGGAGTTATGCAAGGAAAGTGCCTTACAAATTACAGTGTCTTCCCAGACTCTTGAATAGCCGTTTATGTCAAGAAAATGAAAAAATGTTCAAGATTTTCAGCACATGTCAGGTAATTATTATTTTTTTCAAGTAAAGTGTGTCACTATGATCAAAGAGTGAAAGGTAGGTTAGGTAGGAAGGGATAAGATTGGTTATTGCAGTCATTCTTCTGAGTAAAAACCTTTAACCAGAGTGGGGATTTTAGTAATTCAAGATAAGTTTAGGAAACATGCAATTAGAACATTGAAATTTATCTTGTTTGAGAATAAAATGAAACCACTGCATCTCTACTTTGCTTAACAGATGTGCTTTGATTCCATTAAATATAACAAAGACTGCTATACAGGAAAAAAAAACAACTGTGTTTAACTTTGATGTGATAAAATAGACTTATATTTTTAAATGTCCAAATGTTTCCATTATAAAAGAAGTTGATAAAAGTTTAGAAAACACATGGGAGCTCTCCGATAACACAATTATCAATAAATCAAGTTATACAATTAAAATGCTGAAGCACAGGTGTGAATATGATTGTCAAGGCATATAAGGTAAGTGCAATAATATGGAATAGGAAATAGGGCCAAATCTGAAAACTTCTATTAATATCTAGAAAGGAAAAAATAACATAAATTAGCCAGAATGGTAATCAAAATATATGGTCAATAAAGTATAAAGAAAAGAAGAGCCCATTAAGACCTGGGCTCAAATTCTAACATTGACAGAAAAAAAGCATAAAAATATATCTATTTAGGAACAACAAGTTATTTGGGGGGCTGTATGTTGATGAAACAAATTTATTATTCTTGCACTTTTATTACTTCCTTTACCTCTTCAAAAATAAACTATTTAACTTCTTAAAAAATGAAAAATGTTTTAAACTCTTTCTAGATTTACAAGGATGCAAGTGATCTATACACTCAACATTTAAATTTCAACTTTAGAGCAATGTGCAAATGAGTAATTATGGTCTACATATAGTCTTTTAAATTTTATTTTATCAGTTTGCATAAATTTACCAGCACACTTATTTTGCAGATAATAACATGCTGTCTATTTTCTTGATCATGAGTGGCCATCATCATTCTGTGCTGTCTAGTATGCTGCTTTTGTAAGACAAAAAGTGGGAATCTGATTTGAAAATCTAGAAAATTATAAAACCCAAGTGAACAGAGTTGATTTAGACAAAACAATGCACTGAGATAAATTGCAACATCAAGAAACAGAATTATTATATTACTTTTTTCTTTGAAATTTTTGTCATGATGATAGAGGCAGTGTAATTTCTTTAAGCAGTATTGTGAATATCTAATAAAGTACACTTTCCTTCACTTCTTTATTCATTCTAATTCTGATCCAGCATGCTCTTCTCATTCCAATCATTACTAGATGGATTTTACTAGATGGATTAATTATTTTACTGGCCTTCACCAAAGCGTTGATAATTATATTAGGTGAGTTGAAATCTTTCAAATCGTTACAAAATAGATGAATATTGGAAAATGTAGCACCTAAAATAATAAATAGTGAGGTTGGAATTAAAATTTGGAATGCTGGTTCAATAGTTTTTCCTCATCTATCTGCAAAGTAAATGTTACAACTCTTGATGGCTATTTAAAATAGCAGGGGACATATTGCTAAAGGAGGGTAGGAGTGTGTTTCAGGCAGCTTTCTGGCCCAATTTCATATTAAATAATAATCTATCGGCTTTCTGAAAGTCTTTTCTGGGGCTTTATCTATTATTAATGGATGCTATTTGATCTTAAGTATTTGCTGTGGCACATTTCAAAGGTGATTCGTGGATATTTTCAAAAGAAGAACCACATTTACACTTCTAATAAAGCAATCAGATGTTTATAGCATATTTCCTTTCAGTAAAGCACTTTGGCTTGATTAGATAGTCTGCCAGTGTATTATTTCAAATAGAATTTCATATTTAACCCATGGGGCTTTTTACTTTTTCCCAGAGTACCATTCACAACACAAGCAATACAGCTTTTGGAAGTGATTTAACTTCAGATCCAATTTTGATATGTTGATGTCTATTACTTTCAAATTGTTACTTGCTATTTAGGGTATCTTGTCTAAAAGGTGTTAATACTATTTAAAGTCTGAAATTCAATGTAAATCTTTCTGTTTGTTTGCTTTACTGCCCTCTTCATCTCTTTTCTTCCCTGTACTTTTAGCAAAAGCACTCAAGGCTACTTGGTTGAAAAAGTTATCTTGTCTTTGTATAGAGACCTACATCTTAAGTGGTTTCCAAGTTGTTTTGATAGATATTGTTTATCAAGTCATTTTTGTCTCTCTGTTTAAAATACACAAAACCAAATGTACTCCAAGAGACAGTAACATAAATCAAATAATATATATGCAATCTTTTCCCAAGTGCCTGGAAGTACAAGCAGAGCACTTAGAAGAAAATGACAAGTGCTTTGCTGGCTTTATCTTTTTCTTTCTTTATCAGACTTGAAATTATTTTGAAAGGAAATAGAATTCTACCATGGACATTTCTATTTTAAAATGATAGCTGGCTCTTGTAAAGTAGGCAGCATCAGCAACGCAAATATAGATAATAACTTTAAAAGGGCACATTTAGCTATAAAAAATTGAATGCAATTGATACACTTCTGAGTACTGACTCAAGTATAAAAATTAATTTAAAATTTAATTGATCCATTTTCCAGTAGAAAAGGGAATATAAAAGACATTATTGGCTCCTTTGTAGTAAAATGTTTAATAAATTTATTTTGGACTAATTGGCATATTTAAGCTTAAGGAGTTTTTTTTTAATTTTTTTAGTGAGTCCAGATAGTTTTTATTAAAAATGTTATGTAAAAAAGATGTAAAGTGAGAGAGAAAACAGGTTTTTCCAGAGACACAAAAGCTGAAATAGCTATTTACATGTTCAAGACATAATATGTGCTTTAAAGATTATGTAAATGGTAGTGACTGAAAGAAATAGAATGTCTGTCATGAATAAAGCAGAGGATGGTGGAGGAGAGAGACGAGAGGCATTGATGGTGGGAATGTTGTACTGGTGAAAGGCGGTGTTATTTTATATAACTAAACCCAAATACAAACATGTTTGTAACCATGGGGCTTAAATAAAGATATTATCTTAAAAAAGAAAAAATACAATATTATGATAATGATAATTTTAGACAATAGAATAAAGAAACAAATGTAAAGCAGAAAGTCATACACATCTTGTAACTGGAACATCAATGCTGTTCAAACACTGTTTATGTCTGCTTACCACTTGAAAATGTCTAAATTTTTAATCTCAGTACATAGAAAATGGGCACAAATATTTGAATAGCCAAAACATTTTAAATATTTGGCCTAAAAAGATAATGCTATTTAGCAGTTTTGTTACTCTGTAAATTCCATCTGTCTTTCTTTGCTCACCTCCAAACATTTGTTCAATTTATCCTTCCTAGTGATAAAATAAGATAAAATACAGCTCTCGTCTTCATCTCTTTCTTTAGGATCTGTCTTTGCATATCCTTCTCTAGTTTATTTTATTCTTCCTAGTACACCTCTGCCTCCACTTCCTCCAAATTCATGTTTCAGCTCAAATTATATTATGCATAATTTATTGAAATAACTTAATATCTACTGAGAAAATTCAAAGCATTTTCTGTTACTTTCAATGAGTTTTGTTTTTCTAAATTACCAAGTTGTTTACAGTCATTTTAGGAATTAAATTTGAAACACCAATTTCTCCACCAATGTGATCTTCCTTTCACCAGTGTCCTCAATTTCCTTTTACCAACATATCCTGCCTCCATAGAAACATTTTTTACTTCACATTATTTGTTACAACACAGAAGCAAATAGAACGTAGATCATTAAGGGCCAACTTGATATGGTTCCTTTTTGTCTTCATTATGCTACTAAAGTGCTTACTGTGCTGCGGTTGGTGTTAGTTGAGACATATATTTTTAGGTTTAGGTTTAGGTATACTGAGTTTGGTACGTTTTCATGCTATTTTATTATCATTTTTCCTGTAATAGTTCTGGGCTTATATGACTATAAAATATTGAGCTGTTACATGGCCCAACATTTATAGATATGAAACAAATTTGGTGGTTTGGAACTTTGATAATGTTAAGTTGCTAGTTTTGGCAGTTTCTGTCATAGAATGTAGGTGGTGGCATTGAGCTGCTATAGTTCATGCATGAAAGAGTATCTGTATCCCCACCTTTTCTGAGAATGTTATAGAAGTGTCAAACTGAACTAGGCTACCAATAAGAAGTATGCTATACACCTCTCCTCCTGTAATCATAATTGATAATGTCCCTTTTGGTGTGTGTGGGGGTCAAATTCAGCAATATCTAGGACTGCTCTCTTGGTCAAGGATCATTCCTGGCAATGCTCAGGACTCCATATCTGATTCTAGGACTGAACTAAAGTCTATTATGTGCCGTTTGCAAGGCAAGCACCCGACTTACAGTGTGATAGCACCAGCTCTTCTGCTTTTAATGAGACTGTATGTCCTTTACTAAAAAATCAAGGGTTTTTTTCATGTTCTCTGAACTCAAGGGGAGGGATATCAACTGGGAAAGCATTTAATCTGTGCTAATGTATTGTGCTGATCCACTTTAGAGAACTTAGTATTGAAATTTCTCAGAAAAGCAGAGAGACACTGACAGTACCTTATTTTATTTTTATCACTCATCCCACTTATTTTATTTGATAATGTTTATTGATTGTGGGAAGCTTGGATAGTAGTAAAACGGGAGACAGCAATAACAGTGTCACCATCTTTCTACCCACCATGACATTCCCTGTGAAGTTCCAGGAGGGTCAGGAATTCATAAAATTCTGTAGAAAATATTCCCTGGAATGGAGATTAAAATTCTGAATTGCACATAGGATTTCCAAGCTATCTTTTAAAGTGGAATAAAAATAAATAAAAATGGGAAATTAAACAAAAGCATGACTTTAGGAAATATGAGAAAGAGAAAATAGTTGACTAGCATATCATTAGTTGTGCTGTCACCTCCCCAAGAAAAGGATAATGTCACTCACCAAAAATAGAAGAGAATGGGTGATTCTAAAAGAAAATGGCTCTGTTTGTTTCCATAAAATGGTTTTATATGCCTTTTCCCAAGTTTTCCTGTTTAGTGATTACCATACAGATGAGACTCCATATCAAGAATATGCCAAGGTAGAAAATTATTCAGTTTTGATTTGTTCTTGTGGAATGAACCCCAAAGAATCTTTTGATGACTTCTGGTCTTAGGGTTTATGCTGGTTCCTCACTCTGCTTTTGGTACCTGATAGTATGAACTCTCATGTTCATGTTCTTTTTTGTATTTAATATATTCCTCAATACTTTTTGCTAAGGAGGATAGTCTTACTTGCCTAGATGTTTCCTGTCCCCTCTTGTTTATATCTAATTGACCATCTTAGCTTCAGAGATGAAAAAAATGTTGCTGATGGAAGCAGATAAACAAGTTAAACAAATTCCCATCCTTAAAGAAAACAAAATTGACTTTAAGAATTATTCTCCTTGATGTAAGCAGGTATACTTTAGAAGAAAAAAATAAAGTATTGCAACAAATGATTTCTCTTTACATTATTATTACCAAACATTACATAACTAAATGTTTCTAATCTAGTTTCTATAACATTTAGAACAATAGGAGAGATAATTTGATTCACTTATTTTAGTGAAGATGAAACATAATAGCTTCCTTTCAAGTCAAATGTATCTTAACAAGTAAGATAGATTGTGATTTCAAACCTTTTACTTCTCTCTCTTCTTTGGTGATAAAAGTTTATATATCTTAGAAAATTGCTATATGACTTGCATTACCTTGCTGAGGTGAATTTAGTTTCTCACTCTGATATTATGTGACTATGTGACTAACTTATATCAATAAAGTGAACTTGAAGTGGTACAAGTATTTTACTAAAGAAAGCTTTATGCTTTGGTTGTTTCCACTAGTTTAAATTTTATTTTCTTTTTGCCATTAGGAGCATACATCTCAAATGGGACTTTGCTTATATACTATTGTAAGGACTATCATATAGAGACAAAAACTATACACAACTAAATATATATAGCAAGAAAGTAATAAGCTAATCTCATTATATGCTGTTATTATGTGTGTGGGGATTAATTTGATTTAATAATTCTATTAAGGGACAATACCATAGAGGAAATCTGGTAGATAATCAAGCAACTCTTTTCCCTTTTTCAGAAATAGTTGAACTATGACAAACTAGCAAAATTATGGCATTTTGTTTATTTATCTCCACTATAGAGACTAAGCATACTTCTGCTACCAAGTATAAAGAGTGAAAAAAATAAAAAAACTGAATTTATTTATTTACTTCTAAAACTTGACAAATTTTATTTTATCAGATTTTAAAACAATTGGATTAAACATAAAAACAAGACAATTAAAAATAATTTAAGAAAAATAGACTTTTGATTTTGACTTTCGATTTTGACTTATTTGCATATACCACAAATAAACATGCACAAATTCCCTACCCTAATTCAAATTTAATAATCCAATGATGTTCTTTAAATACTAAATTATTTTTATAAATAAGTTTGCTCACAACATAGTAAAAAATATAGATATCTAAATTTGGTACATTTTTCAAAAATAGTCAGATGTTTTTGCGAAGGTAAAAACATAACACCTATGCTATATAATTTCTTCAGTGGTCCCTAAATTTTTGTTATAACACCATTTTTAGGACTACTTACTTTAAGAATCAAAATAATTTAGAAGATTATTTGCAAAAATAATTTAAATATTGGTTTATATAAAAACTCATAATAAAGCAAGACTCATGATAAAAGCAATATATTTATTTATTGTCTTAGCAGTACTCTAGGTTTCCCAATATACCTAATCCCCAATACACTGGACCTGGAAATATATTAGCTTCATTGGTAAAAGGTACCATAGAAATTTAATTAAATTAAGTCTTGAGTTGGGGTTAAATATATAATCTGAGTGGTCCAAGTACAATCACATGGGTCCTTACTACTTTTCCAGTAATTAAAAACGGACATTAGGAGGAAAGTATCACCTGAAAAGGGCAGATTTGCTGCATTTAAGAGGAAGAAATTGACTAGTAGCCAATGTATTGGTGGGGGGTCTATAATGGTTCAAAATATGAAGTATATTTTATTCTAGCACCTCTGGAGTAAAATAAAATTTAGATAACAATTATTATCAACTATAAAATACTATTTTTTAATTGTTCAGTCACTGAGTTTATGCTGCCCAGAAAACTTGTTTGAAAAAATACTTACCAAACACTATTGCCCTTTTCCACTGAATACACAATTGGATGTCATTTCTCAGATTCCCTGGAATATAAATTAAACTTTAAGTATGCATTCATGGATCTACAGCTATACATGTCTCATAGTGAAAAAGATACTAGGCTCATTCCAAGTTGTTGCAGGTAAAATATTCTTGTAATGTTAAACAAGAAATCTTCATTTTCATTTACTCTGAATTCTCAGATTATATAGTGGGTACTTTAGAAACTTTAGAATAACTGATACCTTCCAAATATTTACAGAGGTAAACTATGATCAATTTAATTACACAATAAAATAGTATAAAAAGTGTTGTTTGTCTCATATGCTTCATCATTTGCCAGAAGGGAATTAAAGAAACTAGATATGATGGGAAAAGAAATCACAATAAAATTAGACAATATCATTAGACTAAATTAGATTAAAAATAATTGATTTCCATCTAAGTATTATCTGAACTATAACATATTTAAAAAAATAATATAATAACAAATTAAGATAACAAATGCTTACTTGGTTGTTCTAGTAAGTAAAAATGTCAGATAATAAAATATGTTAAAATAAACTAAACATCTCTTTATTTAACTCAGTCACTTTCCCCTTAAAAATTCTACAGCTATGATAATAATTATTAGGATAATTAGGATAATAATTAGGATTTATTTTCCAATAGATCATACCACAGCAGGTTAAGAATTCTCTGGCTTAAGTATAAACCAGAGAAAGCTAGACTTTCACTATGATTTATAAGTAAAATTTTGTATTACCCTACTGCTCATGATAAACTTAGATTTATCATTTGTTTCTAAAATTTGACTCTGAGAACCCTTATCCTTTTTTTACAGTAATGAAGAGAAACAAGAAAAAGCTGCTGTGTCAACATTTAATTATTCAGTGTCAGCTGCCTTAACACAGAATGTTTTGTTTTACTCTTCTTTCAAGGTAAATTAAATCTTAATAGTAGCCTTCAAATTATCTTAACCTGAATCTTAGAAAGTAGATAAATCAGGGGTGTTCATCATAACTTTTGCTTGATAGTTTTGTATAATTCTTGGTCATCATTTTTATCATTGGCTTTGTTCTAGACTTTTAATTACGAACACAAATTAATGCACATTGATCACAATAAAAAGAGGATATCAGACAGAAAAAAAATAGTATATATAGTTAAAGAATTGTAGCTATCAAGAAAATATCTCAGAAAATATTCTTTTTATTTTTGAATCATTAATATGACTTGGATGCTTCGATTCTTGAACTAAGTAAAATAAAAGTACATTGTATCATTATTTCAAAGTTTTTTTTGTCATTTCCCTTTCTCCTTTGCTGAGATGAGTGACTTTACTATCAATTTAATTTATGAAAATGTTGGAAGTAAAATTGAATTTCAGGTGGAAGTGGTGATTAAAAAACTGACAGAAATTCATAGGCCACAAAATTGCACATGAATTTTCATTATACTTGTGGTCATTTCCAAATGAGCAAGTATTAATTGGTTGGAAGGAATGTTTCTAGTATTGAACCAGTGTCAAATATAGAAAAATAGTTTTCTAGATAAAATTATTCTAGTAAAAATTTCAAATGTTGGGGCTGGAGTGATTGTACAAGGATATTTATCTTGCCTATGATTGACCTGGGATAGACCTTAGGACAGACCCAAAACAGGCCTAACTTCCGGTATGATCCCTTGACCATGCCAGGAGTGTTTTCTGAGCATAGAGCCAAAAGTAAACCCTGAGCAATACTACGTGAGGCCTAAAGCAACAAAATTTTCAATGCTTTTAACAACTCAAAATTATTTTAATCATAATATGATTAAATCACATGAAGTATGCTATAAAGTAAAAATAAATTATAATGATTGACTTAACAAATATAATTATGGCCTAAGTTTTAAATTATATTGTGGATAAAAAAATGGTTGTTGATTTTCAAATTTTTCCCAATTAATATGTGAAAAGGTCCTCCTTAGGTTAAAATTATTTATTTAGAAATTTATATATGAAGATTGGAGAATTCACAAATGTTTATTTCTTCTTTTTTGAATTAACATAAAACAATAAATAGTATAAACTACGAAAAAAATAAAGAATATAAAAATGACCATAAAAATGAGAAATTATAAAAAAAATTTAAAGGACAGAATAGAATAAAATTAGGGCCGGAGAGTTAGCATGGAGGTAGGGCATTTGCCTTGCATGCAGAAGGACAGCAATTCAAATCCCAGCATCCCATATGGTCCCTCGAGTCTTCCAGGAGCGATTTTTGAGTATAAAGCCAGGAGTAACCCCTGAACGCTGCTGGGTATGACCCCCCAAAAAATAAACAAAACAAAAAATAGAATAATAAAATTAATATTGACGATTGACATGAGAAAGACACAGACTAGTTAACACTCAAAGGATAATATAATTGATGAGTTAGCTAAACTGCAGGACAATATATACCTAAGCCAGGAGTTTGAAGTATTCAGGGTTAAGATGGGTAATTAGTTTTATAAGTCTGACCTATAAATAGGACAGTTAAAACTCAAAACTCAATATTTTAATAAAAACTGCAATTATGATGTTCTTAGCACTTAGTAGGAATAGAGTTTTAATTTTCATTCTTACACTTAAAGATTCCCTTTCAAAAGGACCATATGACATTTCCGTGATCTAAAAATATATATCCAGATGGTAAAGCTCACATGAATACAGGCATCTGCAAATCAGTCTTCATTTGGTCTTGTGAAAATGTGAATTATTTACTATTGGTCATCACATAGTAAGTACTATGTATATGCCAGAATCCATCCCCTGATGACTACTGGTCCTGAAGCAGGACCACCATTAGAATTTAGAAAACAAGACAAATGTTATAGAGAAACACATGGGGCCAAGTCTGGACTGAAATCCTGACTGTCCTCTAGTTATGACATCTATTGTTCAGGTAGAATCAAGATCTGAGGAAGGGAAGTCCACAACAGGCAAATACCTATCTAATCTCAAAAAGGGATGTATGAAGAAAGAGGAAGCTAAAATCTCTGAAGATCTTCTTCTAGAAGATGAAGGAGATAAAGATTGAGTATAGGACTTCTGCCTGCAGTGCATTCCAGATGGGTACCTGCATTCAGGTAATTTAGAAAGTAAGAGTCTTCATATCCCTTTCTGCCCCTTTTCTAAGACAAACTGCTAACTTTCTAGCTAAGTTTAATAGATTTTTGGATGTCGTCATATCCTATATGCATATTAAACATAAAAATTAAGAACATATAAACAACTCCAGAAGAGAACTGAATTAAACAAAATAAGACTAAATAACACAAAATAAAATTTCTAATTACATATATTTTTTCCAAGTGATAATACAGTAGTAATGCTCATACCCTGGAGGAAATAACTGATTTCAATTCTAAGTATTACAAAGAGTTCCCCAAGTCCCTCTAGGAGATATCCTTGTGCACATAACCAAGGGTAAGCTTTGAGTATTGCTATTATGACCATAAACAAACAAACAGAAAAGAAAAGCAATATTGAGTCATTAAGAAATACAATAAGAAAGGTAATTAGAAAATGATAAGCATGATTTCCTGGAAATAAAAATTCATTTTCAAGTAAAAATTTGAAAGCTCTAAACATAATATAAACTGAAAAGTACACTAACAAATTTTTCTTAGTTATACTCACATGTGCAATAGAGATGATATAGGATACGGGTGTCCCCTCAAAAAAAACAATAGAAAAAAAAGAGATGATATAGGGAAGATAATATATGAAAAAATAAAATGAAATCTGGGCTGTAGTGGTGATGCAGGGCATAAGGTATCTGCCTTGGACAGACTGTGGTTTGTTCCTCGGCATCCCATATGCTCCCACAAGCCAGGGGCGACCAAAACCAAAGACCAAAAAATAAGAAAGAAAGAAAGAAAGAAAGAAAGAAAGAAAGAAAGAAAGAAAGAAAGAAAGAAAGAAAGAAAGAAAGAAAGAAAGAAAGAAAGAAAGAAAGAAAGAAAGAAAGAAAGAAAGAAAGAAA
>PVKC010036597.1:0-13191 GCA_004027635.1 Crocidura indochinensis
TTTTTTTTCACTCTTGTGGATATTATTCGGTGCTTTTTTAATTTCATTTTCTTTTAGTAGTTGATATCAATTTTTTTCTTCTCTTATCCTTAACCTTTTAATCGCAAACAGAATAGCATAACTTGAATCATTCAGCCTCATAAATTGAGGGGAGAAAAGGATGTCACCAGGACCAGTCATATGAATATGTAGTGTAAATGGAAAATGATCAGACTGGAACACCAAACAGGGTAGATACCTAACTTACAGCAAGCTGTAAAGTGGAGACCAGTTGCACTAGTATTCTGGGGGTGGGGGGTGGGTGGGTAAAGGAGGGAGATATGGGAGACATGCTGGAAATGGGAGTGGAGGGAGGACAACACTGGTGGTGGGAATGCCCTTTATTCATTGTCACTATGTATCGTAAATAATCCTGTGCAATGAACTTCAATCATAATAAAAATTTAAAAAAAGAAAAAAGTAAAAAACAAAACAAAACAAAACATAAAAAAAATTCCTTCCTGCATAAATATTAATCTGAAAGTTTTCTCTGCAAATTCTACCTTTATTTTATTTATTTATGTTTTTTGCTTTTTGGGCCACACCCAGCTGCACTCAGAGGTTACTCCTGGCTCTGCACTTAGAAATAACTCCTGGCTCGAGGACCATATGGGATGCTGGGAACCAAACCCAGGTGAGCCCCAGGTTGGCTGCATGCAAGGTAACCATTCTGGCCCCAACTTCTACCTTTAGTCTGAAGACTAAGCTAATACATAGCAGCACTTTAGCTGGTACATTGATAAGAATTAGATTAGAAGGCCTTTGTTAACTATCATTTCCAAGCTAATAACTTGAAAACACTTTACCAAAAACATTTTCCCAGAAATTGAGCAAAACTCATGGCCCATTAAAAGCTTTTATTGATTCCACTCTTCTCTTTCTGATATAAAGTGCAGGTTGAAAATAAAGAAATAAATAATATTTTAAGACAAAAAATAATTCTTACAGTAGGAAGGAATGTGCTGATCATTTATTTATATTAAAATGAAGTAGTTTCACTTCATATAATGATAAAATGAGTTTTAAACCATAGACTTTGTAGTTTGGTTATATTTGAATATTTTTCAACTTAATGAAAGTTATTTAACTTACCATTTAGAAGTTATCACTGATCTTTTTGTGAGAGGTTGCATAGTTTAGGCTCAGTGGAACTTATTTTTATTATAAAAAATATAGTTAATAAATGTATTTTAGAAGTGTCAGTATTGGCCCCTGCTTTAAGATTACCAACTGGGAGAGACTGATGGACCTGTCACCTGTGCGTGTTTCTTTACTCTTCTTTCTCCTGAGAGGACTGAGAAGGGCCCAGCAAAATTGCTCTCCTAGAGGCTTCCAGAGAGCATGGCCATTCCAATTTGCATCGTGAATGCCTGCTCTTTCTAACAAATGAACCTCACCATAACACGCAGAAAAAAATCACACTACAAGAGTGAAAATAAGGAAATCTCGCAGGAAAACAACATGCAAAGAGAATGAAGATGATAGCTCTTATGACTCAAAAAATACCAACCATCTGATTAAACTCTCAGATAAGAAGTTTAGAATAGAATATGGAGGATCTTCATGGAAATCAAAGACAACATATAACTAGCTAAACAAAACACAAAGTTAGAATCCAGAAAACTCCAAACTGAAATAACAGATTTGAAACACATGGTAGCTAAACTTAAAACCTCAATGGAAAGTCTCTCAAACAAGGTAACAACAGCCAAGGACAGAATCAGTGAACTGGAAGATAAAAAGCAGAACAACCCCATACAGCAAAAGATATTTGAAAAGAACCTTAAGGCAAACGATCATACAATGGAAAAAGTACTCAAAGACTGTGAACAGATGAAAATAGAAGTCTTCAATAAGTTCAACAGAAACAACATAAGAATCATTGGAGTCCCAGGGGCCCAGGAAGGGGATACACAGGAAGAATCAATAGTCAAAGACACCATCACAGAGAAACCCCCAGAGCTAAAGACTGCATGCAATCAAATCCTGCATGCCCAGAAGAGTACCAGGCAAAAGAGACCCGAAGAAAAGCAACACAAGATATATCCTAGTCACAATAAAAATCCTCCAGATAGAGATAGATTACTTAAAGCAGCAAGATCAAAAAGGAAAATTACATTTAGAGGAGAATCCATAAGATTTACAGCAGACATGTCACAAGAAACTCTCAAGTCCAGAAGACAGTGGTGGGATATTGTGACAAATCTAAATGAAATGAAGGCTTCACCTAGAATACTACACCCAGCCCAACTCACATTCAGGTTTGAAGGAAGGATACATAGCTTCATAAATAAGCAACAGCTCAGAAACTTTAAATATGTAAAGCCAGGGGCCCGGGAGATAGCATGGAGGTAAGGCGTTTGCCTTTCATGCAAAAGGTCATCGGTTCGAATCCCGGTGCCCCATATGGTCCCCCGTGCCTGCCAGGAGCAATTTCTGAGCATGGAGCCAGGAGGAACTCCTGAGCACTGCCGGGTGTGACCCCCCCAAAAAATATGCAAAGCCAGCCTTAAAGGAAAAACTGAAAGGTCTATTTTTCAGACAAGACAGACCAACAGGCACAACAAACAAAGATGACATTAAATCCCATGATATTCATCTCCCTCAAGGTTAACAAACTAAATGCACCGGTTAAGAGACAGAGAGGGTAATAGGATCAAAAATGATAAATTCAACATTCTGTTGCCTAAAAAAAACACATCTAAATAGTCAGAACAAACATAGACTCAAAATCAAAGGCTGGAGGAAAAAATCATTCAAGAAAACAACACTCTTAAAAAAGCTGGGGTGGCCATATTAATATCAGACTACACAAACTTTAGACTCAGAAAAGGTGTAAGGGACAAAGATAAACACTCCATACTAATAAGGGAATATGTGCAATAGGAAGAAATCACACTACTAAACATATATGCACCCAATTAGAGGCCAGCAAAATATCTAATACAATTACTGACAAATTTGAAAGAGGACATCAATAGTAACACAATAATTGTGGGTGACCTCACCCATGACCCTATCAACACTTGACAGGTAAACCAGACTGAATCCCAATAAAAATATACTAGATCTGAAAAGAGAAATGGAAGAAAGAGGTCTAGTAGAAAAATATAGGACACTACATCCCCAGAAACTTGATATAAATTCATCTTCAATGTACATGGGTTATTCTCCAGTATAGACCACATGTTGGCACATAAGGCATACCTCCATAAATCAAGATGATAGAAATTTTGCAGACTACCGTTGATGACCACAAGGCTCTGAAATTCGATGTGAACTACAAAGTGACACAGAAGAAAAACTTTAACACCTAGAAACTTTTTAATGGGATATGATTTTCAGGGTATTTTTAATTACCTTTATTTAAACACCGTGAATACAAATATGATTGTAGTTATATGATTTCAGTCATGTAAAGAACACTGCCCTTCACCAGTGCAACATTCCCACCACCAATGTCCAAAATATTCCTCCTCCCAACCCAACCACACCTGTACTTGAGACAGACTTTCTATTTTCCTCATTCATTCACATTGTTAGGATAGTTCTCAATGTAGTTATTTCTCTAACTGCACTCATCATTCTTTGTGGTGAGCTTCATGTCATGAGCTGCACC
Organism: Crocidura indochinensis; assembly: GCA_004027635.1. Classification (NCBI taxonomy): domain Eukaryota; kingdom Metazoa; phylum Chordata; class Mammalia; order Eulipotyphla; family Soricidae; genus Crocidura; species Crocidura indochinensis. The sequence goes on from PVKC010036597.1 coordinate 3,659, forward strand.
TGGAAACTTTAACACCTGTTCAGCCTACTACTGAACAACCAGTGGGTCTGAGATGAAATCAAAGAGGAAATCAAAACTTTCCTGGAAAAAATGACAATGAAGACACAAATTATCAGAACCTATGGGACACAGCAAAAGCGGTCCTGAGGAGAAATTTTTATAGCTTTGCAAGTACACATCAAGAAGGAAGGGGAAATCTGAGCAGCTTAATGATGCAACTTAGAAAATTTGATAATGATCAACAAAAGGAACAAAAAATAGGAAGACAGAAGGAAATAGCAAAGCTTAGAGCAGAAATCAATGAAGTAGAAACCAAAAAAACAATCCGAGCAATCAACGAAAGCAGAAGTTGGTTCTTTGAAAAAATAAACAAGATAGATAGACCACTGGCAAAATTCACAAAAAAAGCATGGTTAGCCATGTTAGAAATGGAAAGGGGAGATGACTACAGATACTGCATAGATTCAAAGGCTAATCAGAGACTACTTTGAGAAACTCTATGCCACTAAAAATGAGAACCTGGAAGATATGGATAAATTCTTGGACTCATAAACTTCCCAGGTTGAATAAGGAGGATGTAGCATATCTAAACACCCCATCACTATTGAGCAAATTAAAACGGTAATCAAATGTGCCCAAAAACAGAAAACCCAGGGTCAGATGGATTCAGTAATGTGCATTTCAAACCTTTCAAGAGGCACTACTACCAATCTTGGCCAGATTCTTTCATGAAATTGCAAAACAAGAACACTTCCAAATAGACTATTGAAGCCAACATCACCTTGGTAACAGAAAGAGACGCTGCCAAAAAAGAAAATTACAGATCAATATCCCTGATGAACACAGATGCAAAGATCCTCAACAAAATCCTGGCAAACAGAATCCAATGCCTCATCAAAAAGATCATTCACTATAATCAAGTAGGTTTTATCCCAGGAATGCAAGGATGGTTTAACACCCATAAATCTATCAACCTAATACACAACATCAACAACAAGAAAAATAAAAATCACATGATCATATCAATAGGAGCAGAAAAAGTATTTGATAAGGTACAACACCCATTCTTGATAAAAAAAAAAAAAAAACTCTCAGCAATGAGCACTGCCGGGTGTGACCCAAAAACCATAAAAGAAAAAAAAAAGAAATTCCAGCCCTCCTCTCATTGTCTCTGATGATTGTTGCAAAAATGACTTCTATTTTCTTTAAAACCCATAGATGAGTGAGACTATTCTGCATCTCCCACTCTCCCTCTGACTTATTACACTCAGCATGGTAGATTCCACGTACAACCATGTAAACAAAAAACTTCTGCAACTCAAAGAAAATAGTGCCCAGGATACAATAGTGAGAGAAACTCTTTGCCCAGTACCCATCAGATAAGGGACTGATATATAAATTATACAAGGCACTGACAGAACTTTACAAGAAAAAAAAAAAACATCTAATTCCATCAAAAAATGGGGAGAAGAAATGGACAGACACTTTGACAAAAAAGCAAAGCAAATGGTCAAAAGGCACATGGAAAATTGCCCCACATCACTAATCATCAGGGTGATGCAAATCAAAACAACAATTAGGTACCATCTCACACCACAGAGTTTGGCGCACATCACAAATAATAGAAATAAGAATGTTGGAGGGGATGTGGAGAGAAAGGAAACCATATCTACTGCTGGTGGGAATGCCGTCTAGTACAACCTTTATGAAAAGCTGGAACTTGAGCTCCCATACAATCAGCTATACCACTCTTAGGGATATACCCTAGGAACACAAAAATACAATACAAAAATCCCTTCCTCATACCTATATTCATTTTAGCACTATTTATAATAGCCAGACTTTGGAAACACCCAAGATGCCCTTCAACAGATGAATGGCTAAAGAAACCATGGTACATATACACTATAGAATGTTATGCAACTGTCAAGAGAAATGAAGTCATAAAATTTTCCTATACAAGGATTACATGGAATCTATTATGCTGAGTGAAATAAGTCATAGGGAGAAAGATAGAAGCAGAATAGTCTCCTTCATCTATGGATTTTAAGAAAAATAAAAGAATTATCCCTATAATTCTCAGAGACAAAGAAAAGGGCTGGAAGGTCCAGCTCAAGACATGAAGCTTGCCACAAAGAGAGGTGAGTGCAGTTAGAGAAATAACTACACTGAGTACTATCATAACAATGTGAATAAATTAGGAAAGTAGAAAGTCTGTCTTGAGTACAGCTGGGGGTGGGGTGAGGAGGAGGGAGATTTGGGACATTGGTGATGGGAACGTTGCACTGGAGAAGGGGGCTGTTCTTTACATGACTGAAAACCAACTACAATCATATTTGTAATCAAGTTGTTTAAATAAAGGTATAAAAAACAACTATGAAGGACTTGTAATTCACAATGGTCTCAAAAAAAATAAAAAAATAAGTGCCAGTTATTGTCACTGTTTATAAAAATACAATATTTTTGACATCTATAGAAGTGTTTTCTCTAAATTTTTCTGATGGAAAAGCAATTACTTTTGAAGTAATGTTTCAATTATATGTCCCATGAGCCTCATGACAGTAAATCCAAGTTTTTGCTCTTTGTTGACACCAATAGCCAAATACAAAATTAACAAAAAAAAACCTGAATATTTAATTATTAACTATTTTCTGCTTTCCACTGTCCTATCTGCATGCTCTGTCTGCTGGGGCCTAAGACTTGAGCTAGTGTGGCTTCATCGCTGGATGGCTCCCCCTTCCTTGGATGTGAGTTGAACCGCCCAAAAAGAGCGGAGTCAACTGAACCGTGCCAGTTTCTGAAGCCCAGGAGACTTCTTTCCACTGTCCAATATGCCTGCTCTGCCTGCCAGAACCTAAGACTTGAGCTAGTGTGGCTTCATCACTGGACGGCTCCCCCATCCTTGGAGGTGATTTGAACCATCCAAAAAGGGCAGAGCCAGCTGAACAGTGCCGGTTTCTGAAGCCCAGGAGATTTCTTTCTACTCTCCTATCAGCCTGCTCTGCCTGCCAGAGCCTAAGATTTCATTTAGTGTGGCTTCATCGCTGGACGGCTCCCCCTTCCTTGGATGTGATTTGAATGGCCCAAAAAGGGCAGAGCCAGCTGAACTGTGCCACTTTCTGAAAGCCAGGAGATTTCCTTCCACTGTCCTATCACCTGCTCTGCCTGCTGGTGCCTAAGACTTGATCTAGTGTGGCTTCATCATTGGACAGCTCCCCCTTCCTTGGAGGTGAGTCGAGCCACCCAAAAAGGGTGGAGCAAGAGGAGCACATCATTGAGTCAATGAATACCACCACAACACATAAAAAAAAAAAAAAGCCTACAATATGAGTGTGACAATGGGGAAACAATGCAGGCCAGCACCAGGCATAGAGAATGAAGATAGCAACTCTGATAACCCAAAAATGACCAACCACTTAGCTAGTCTCTCAGATATGGATTTTAGAGAAGAAATCTGGAGGATGTTCACAGACTCAAAGACAGCATAGATTGAGTTGAACTAAGGACCAAGAAAATATGAAGACAGAAGTCAGAAACCTCCAAACTGAAATAACAGGTCAAATAACAGGTCTGAAAAACTCAGTAGATGAATTGAAAGATTCAATGCATAAGCTATCCATCAGGGTAACAGCAGCTGAGAATAGAATTAGTAAGCTGGAGATGCAATGCATAACAACTACATACAGCAGAAGAGATTGGAAAAAAGCCTTAAAGCATATTACCAGACAGTGGAAATATTACTCAAAGAATGTGAACAGATGAAAATACAAGTCTTTGATAAGCTCAACAGAAACATCTTAAGAATCATTGGAGTCCCAGAGAACCAGGAAGAAAATCTCCAAAAAGAATCAACCGTCAAGAACATTATTAAGAGAAACTACCAGAGCTAAAGAATACATGCAGCCAAATCCTGCATGCTCAAAGAGTACTAACTAAAAGAGACCCCAGAAAAAACACCGCATGACACATCTAGTAACAACGACGAATTAAACAGATAGAAACAGACTTCTGAAAGCAATAAGATCAAAAAGGGAAATTACATTCAAGGAAGCATCCTTGAGATTTACAACAGATCTGTCACAAGAAACACTCAAGGTCAGAAGGCAGTGGTGGGACATAGTGACAAAGCTCAATGAAAAAAATGCTTCACCTAGAACAATGCACCCAGCAAAACTCACTTTCAGGTTTGAACGAAGTATACATAGCTTCACAGATAAATGATAGCTGACAAACTTTACAGACTCAAAACCACCTTAAAAGAAAAACTGAAAGATCTATTTTAAGACAAGGCTGACCAACAGACACACCAAACTTCGACAAAAGATGGCATACAATCCCATGACAATTCTTTCTCTCAATATCAATGGACTAAATCCACCAGTTAAGAGACACATAGTGGCTAAATGGATCAATAAACTCAATCCAACCTTTTGCTGCCTATATGAAACACATCCGAATAGTCAGAACAAACATAGACTCAAAATTAAAGACTGGAGGAAGATCATCCAAACAAACAATGCCCACAAAAAAAGCTGGAGTGGCCATACTAATATCAGATGACACAAACTTTATACTCAGAAAAATTGTATGGGACAAAGATGGACATTTTGTATTAATCAAGGGATATGTACAGCAGGAAGAAATCACTCTCCTAAACATATATGCACCGAATGAGGGGCCAGAAAAATATTTAATACAATTGTTGACAAATCTGAGAAAGAATATTAATAGCACCACAATAATTGTGGGAGACCTCAACATGGCTTTGTCAACACTGGATAGGTCAACCAGACTGAAACCCAACAAAACTATACTAAAAAGAGAAAAGGAAGAAAGAGGTCTAGCAAAAAGTGCTACTGATGGTGCCTAGAGCTGGTCTTATGCCAGGAAACATCAGGGGTTTAGTTCCCTTGTATTTAGGCCAAGGATTTCCCTTTCCATGATCCCCATATTTTGGTGGGCCAATGCAAACAATTATTGCCACTCCAGCGCCATTTTTACTGTGCTCCTTTGACTCTTACCCTTAAAAAGAAGCACCCACTTTTGAAGCTAACTTAAACTAATATGCATAAACATGGGAATGTAAAAAAAAAAAGTACTATGCCTTCAATGTTTAAGGAATTACATAAGTTTTATGGCTTTAGAATGCTTGATATGCTGCTAAGAAATATGTATTACAATCTGGGGTCTTAAGGGACAAAGTAATTGTACATGGGTTCTGTTTTATTTTTCTTAATATTCTTTGGCTGAAAGCTCAATGTTAAGATATCAGCAAGGAGACTTATGCGAAGTCTGTTTATGGGTGATCGTCCTTCCACTGTAACTTTACCTTGTCCTCTTTCTTTGCATCTTTGTTCTCATATTTAAAAAAAAGTGCTACTGAGAGGAAAATTTATAGCTTTGCAAGCACACATCAGGAAGGAAGAAGGGGCATAACTGAATAGCTTAATGATGCAGCTCATAGAATCAGAAAGTCCTCAACAAAAGGAACCAAAAATAGGGAGACAGAAGGAAATAAAAAAGCTGAGAACAGAAATCAACGAAGTGGAAATCCATAAAACAATCTGAAAGATCAAAGAAAGTAGAAGTTGGTTCTTTGAAAAAAATAAATAAGATTGAAAGATCATTAACAAAACTAACAAAGAAAGAGAAAAACTTGATAACTCATATTAGAAATGAAAAGATTACTACAGATATTGCAGAGATTCAGAGGGTAATCAGAAACGACTTTGAGAATCTCTATGCCACTAAAAATGAGAACCTGGAAGAAATAGATAAATTCTTGGACTCTTATAACCACCCATGGTTGAATAAAGAGGATGTAGCACATATAAACACACCATCACTATTGAGGAAATTAAAATGGTAATCAAATGTCTACCAAAAAAGAAATCCTAGGCTCAGATGGATTCACTAATGAATTCTTTCAAACCTTTCAAGAGAACTACTACCAATCCTGGCAAGACTCTTTCATGAAATCGAAAAAACAGGAACACTTCCAAATAGCTTTTATGAAGCCAACAGCACCTTGATATTAAACCAGACAGAGATGCTACCAAAAAAGAAAATTACAGATCAATATCCCTGATGAACACAGATGCGAAGATCCTCAACAAAATCCTGGCAAACAGGATCCAATGCCTCATCAAGAAGATCATTCACTATGATCAAGTAGGTTTTATCCCAGAAATGCATGGATGGTTTAACACCCATAAATCTATCAACCTAATACACAACATCAACAACAAGAAAAATAAAAATCACATGATCATATCAATAGGCGCAGAAAAAGTATTTGATAAGGTACATCACCCATTCTTGATAAAAACTCTCAGCAAGATGAGAGTGAAAGGGACCTTTCTCAATACAATTAAGGCGATTAGGCAAGAAAATGATATCAAGGGAATCCAGATAGTAATGGAAGGAGTCAAGCTCTCACTTTTGCAGATGACAAGATACTCTACTTAGAAAATCCTAAAGACTATAGCAAAAAGCTTCTAGAAAAAATAGACTCATATAGCAATGTGGCAGGATACAAAATTAACAGACAAAAATCAATGGCTTTTTATACACCAATAATGATAGGGAAGAAATGGACATTAAAAAACAACCCAATTCACAGTAATACCACACAGAATCAAATATCTTGGAGTCAACTCGACTAAAAATGTAAAGGACCTATACAAAGAAAACTATTAAACCCTGCTCCAAGAAATAACAAAGGACACATGAAAATGGAAACACATGCCCTGCTCATGGATTGGCAGGATTAGCATCATTAAAATGGCAAAACTCCCCAAAGCATTGTGCAGACATAATGTGATCCCTCTAAATATACACATAACATTCTTCAATGTGGAACAAACACTGTTGTTGGAACAATAGACAACCTCGAATAGCTAAAAGCAATCCTTGGAAAATAGAATATGGGAGGCATTACTTTCCCCAACTTTAAACTGTATTACAAATCAATAGCTATCAAAACAGCATGCCTGCCAGGAGTAATTTCTGAGCATGGAGCCAGGAGTAACCCCTGAGCACTGCCGGGTGTGTTCCAAAAACCAAAAAAAAGAAAATACTTTCACGAGAGGAAAATGGGTACTCAAATGGACGAATATGAAATATGAAATAATGATACCATACACAGTGTATGTGGCGTCAACACACTTCTGGCCAGAGTGGGACAAATTTAATCTTTAGGCAAGGGAGTATATAAAGGGTAAAGAGACAATCATATAATCAAAGGAATGCCCACATTTGTTTCTTTCAAAATACAGGAACTATCAATGTACATTTTTTTATTTTAAAACAAATACACATAGCTTTATGTGGTTTGTAACCTTAGAATAGAATAGGTTTCAGTTAGAAGCTAGAGGATAAAAGGAAGTCTAATTTCTTACATATCAAAGTAGTTCCTAGCTCTAGATGTCATTACTGATGTAAATTAAGGGATAGCAGGAATCCTGGTTTTCTTTATAATAACAAATATCCTTAACCTGAAGGAATATTTTTCTAGCTGGGGGCTAAGATCCACTTCCTATGGTCTGGTATGGAAAGAGATAAAACTTATATGGAAGGGTTACAGAATTATACTTAGTAAATAGCCTAATTCTACACTGGCCAACCCTGCTTGTTAGCAGGTATTCAAAGTGACAGGGAAAGTCTCTGAGGCAAAGTCATCCAGCTGTGGTGCTCAAAGACAAGGAGAGAAGACATTATCTTGAAGATGCTACGTTTTGACTTGGCCTTTGGAAGTAAATAGGCTGATGAAAGAGACCAAGCTTGCCTTATTTGGTGCAGAAATTTCTCTGGGAAAAGGAATTAGATAGAGGCCCTATTTCGGACTGTGATTTTTTACAAAGGAGAGATAGCCAAAAAGGTAATGCCACGCATCTCTTCGGAAATTGCTCAACCATCCACGCAAGGGGAAAAGGCATCCACAGCGGGCCTTCTGAGGAACCCCATGGGGGTTATTTCACTTCTCCCCGTCAGAAAAATCTGAGGATACATATCTGGTGGGTTGAGCTCTGTATGCTGTGGCAGGCTTGAGTACTCAGAAAATGTTCCCCAGACATACAATCACCTAATTTTTGATAAAGCAGCAAAAAATCCTAAATGGAGCAAAGAAAGCCTTTTCAACAAGTGATGTTGACACAACAGGCTAGCCACTTGCAAAATACTGATCTTAGACCCCCAGTTAACGTCATGTATGAAGGTAAAATCCAAATGGATTAAAGACCTTGATATCAGATATAACACTATAAGGTATATAGGACAGCACGTAGGTAAATCACTGCAAGACATTGAAACTAAAGGCATCTTCAAGGAGGAAACTGCACTCTCCAAACAAGTGAAAGCAGAAATTAACAGATGGGAATACATTAAGCTGAGAAGCTTCTGCACCTCAAAGGAAATAGCGCCCAGGATACAAGAGCCACCCACTGAGTGGAAGAAACTATTCACCCAGTACTCATCAGATAAGGGGCTAATCTCCAAAATATACAAGGCACTGACAGAACTCTACTAGAAAAAAAAAACATCTAATCTCACCAAAAAATGGGGAGAAGAAATGGACAGACAATTTAACAAAAAAAAATTAATTATTTTCTGGCTTTAGCTATGCTAGTCACATTAGCAGTTTTACCATTCATAATTAAATAGAATGTCTCAAGTACTTCAGAAAAAGAATAATAGCTTAAGTAAGGTCATGTCAAATTCTCCAATAGGTCTACAATACCAACTATACTTGCCTTTGTCCAGATCCCACATTTAATTTAAAATTTAAAATTATGCTTTTACCAATAAGTGAAAAGAACTCAATCTTAAAATACAAAGTGACTGAGAAGTGACAGTAACAATTGAAAGTTGAGGGAATGACACTTGATGCACTATAAGAACCAAATAATTTTGTTTCAGTGGAAGCTCACATACAAATAGTAATTGATCTTTTGCTAACAAAAAACATATAAATTGTATTCTTATGTAACGGGCAAAAAATGTTTGTATATTTTATGAAAGATAAGAGCCAAGTTTCAAGTGGTAAGTTGTATCAGGTCACAAGCTCAAAGTTTATTACTTTTCTCCTTAAATACATGAAAGAGAAAATGAGAGAAGCAGATTCTGTGTCTAGGGCAATTGATGCTTAAAAGAACATCCTTAGTTAGTCATGTATAACATATTATAAACTTACATGCAAGCTCAAAACCAAACTTCAACAGAAAATTGTGTTATCAAGAGCTGCATCGTTCTAATCTTATTATGAAGGTGACTATAAAAACTAACAGGGATAAGAAACCCGAGTCATTTTATTACAATTTATACATGGGATATTTGGTTAAGTTTAATAATTTTTATTATTCTGAAGAATATGTAATATTTAGGCTTCAAATGAGGCAGAACTGTCTTTAGAGATTATATAGAACAGAGAAAGAAAATCTGCTCTAATGAGCAGGAAAGGACTAATTTATGTTCAGGAAAAAATTATAGCAATGAAACTGCTTTACTTAGGGTGCTGAGTGTTTTTTTTTTTTTTG
>PVKC010036598.1:0-13190 GCA_004027635.1 Crocidura indochinensis
AAAATAAAACAACAAAAAACAACTTTTCAGGGAAATTACTATATTTCACAGTTGACTCTTGCCTTATTATTTTTCAAAATAAAACTTTCACAGAGAAGTTATTGCTAAAATGTAAATGATGAGATTCAAGACATTTTTCTCCTAGGTAAATAGTTTTTTAATGTCTAGTTATTAGCATTTTATGATAATGAGTCTTATTTAATAAAGGTATTTTAATAATAATAGGAGACAAAAATGCCTATCAAGATTAACTGTAATTTCTAGTATAAGATTCAAACCTCTTTTTTTTTTTTTTTGTTAATTTGGGTCATTCTTGTCTGGAATAAATTATATTTTCTATTTACTTCAAACAAATATTGCATTATAAATCTTTATATAAAATCATTTTCTTTAGGGTTTATTAATGAACTTATATCAGAATTATGGGCTAATCTAGAATGTGGAAGAGATGATGTGAGGGTAACTCATCCCAAAAATACTCCATTGGATCCTATTGACCGATGTTGTCAAAAGGTAGGGTATGATTTATTTACTATGTAGTTTTAAAGTATATTTTCTAGAATAACTTGATTGAAGCTATAATCATAGTTGTTGTTGTTGTATTCAATGACAAATTACAACCGTTCTACAGTTTTCCTATCTTTTATTTAATTCATTTAATTTTTCAGATTAGTGATTCATGGAACTATTTTTTAATTATATTTGTTAATAATGTATTCCTTAGGATATTTTTACTATAGTTTTTCTCTGATAAAGAATTTTGGCACAGACATTTGAGAAAGAAACATTACAAAGGCCCTAAAACATAACCAAAGTTGACAAAAAATAAAACAGAAAGGAATGAAAAGTTTTTTTTGTGTGATAAGAACTTCTTTGTTTTTAATTATGTTAAATATAATGTTGTTAAAACATTGTTAGCATATATGTAGTTGGTAATGAAAGTTACTGTTCCTCCACAATTGTTTCATCCACATCCACAAAGTGGCATGTGGACTTTTTCATGGACTTTTTCACTACAGAAATGAGGTTAACGACTCATAAGAAGAGAAGGCTTATGACAGGAAAGAAAGTACAAAGAAGGGACTTTAGAACGGTGGTAGGAGTATATATGTATATATATATATATATAGATATATATCTATATATCTATATATATATATATATATATATAGTATCATCAAACATTTGTCCATCTCTGCTGGAGGCACATCTGTCCTTTACCCATCAGTGGGATTTCAATGAATCCACTTCAGGGAGTGTGGGTTGCACGGGTGGCAAAATATGAAATATGAAATTTTTAATGAAACCACACAGAGTATATGGGGTCAAAACATCTTCTGGCAGGAGTGCAACCCTCTCTCCCTGAAGTAGATTCATTGAAATCCTACCAATGGCTCTAGGACAGAAGCCACCTGCAGCAAATGGCGCCCAATGTGGGGCTGGGTGTGTGCCTAGTAGATGTGCAAAATTATAACCTCTATTAAATAATTTGGCTCAGAAATTCCAGCACCAAAGATTACTATGAGAACCTCGTTTCTGGATAATATTTAGCACCTAAAAGCAAAGATAATTTTTTTTTCTCTTTTTCAAATATGTACTTGGAGCTGCAGTTTCTGGGTATCAAAGGCATAGCCAGAATGCAGATCCTGGGCTAGTGACTTCTCATAAAAAGGGAACCACACGTTAGGGGATTTGGCTCCTTCCTTTACTTGACCTCTAAAACAATATAGCCCAGCTCAGTGAAGAACACCATGTTCCTAGATATTTTCTACTTCCTAATTTTCTTGATTTTGCCTTGAGTTATAACCTTCTCCTTTGTAACTTAGACTTCTTACAGCTTACACCCATAGCTTAAGCAGTATCACTTTTGAACTTTGCTTTGTGATTGTAATCATTCTTCTCTATACCTATGGCTGACTTTACCCCTATCTCTTCCCCTGCTTAAAAAATTAAACTTGTCACACTCCTGCCAGAAGATGTGTTGACCCACATACTCTGTGTGTGGTTTCATTATTTTATATTTCATATTTCACCGCCCATGCAAACCACTCTCCCTGAAGTGGATTCATTGAAATCCCACTGATGGCTGGATGACAGAAGCTGCCTCCAGCACATCTCCCTCTGATTTTTTTCACTAAAAATATTACTATCTGGGGTGGAGTAGTGAAGCAGCAGTAGGGCGTTTGCTGCGCAAGCTGCTGACCCAGGACGGACCTCGGTTTGATCCCGGCTTAATACCTGGTATCCCATATGGTTCCTCAAGCTAGGAACGATATCTGAGCAAATAGCAAAGAATAACCCTTGAGCTCCACCCAGTATGGCCCCAAAACCAAACCAACCAAATAAACAAATATTAACATCTAACTTTTTTCTATTACAACAAAGGTAAGATTTTATGTTTTCTTAAAAGTATTATTTCATGATGTAGATGTGCCACAACTTTTTTATTCACTCTTCTGTTTTTGGGTATTTGTATATCACATTGCAGTGATTGGGTATGCATATATCTTTTTGAGAAAATATTTTTATATACTGGGAAAAATGGCAAGGAATGAATCACCGAGTCTTATGGAAGTTTAACATTTTTGTTTTTGGAGAAGTTTCTATAGTCTCTCTAATGAAGAGAAGAACTAGTTTTCAGTTCTAATAACAGTTATTAAGGGTTTCTTTTCTTCAGGGTCACACCCAGCAGTGCTCAATGTTTCTTCCTGGTTCTGTACTCAAGAATCACTCCTGTTGTGTTTGGGGGTGGGGGGACAATAACAGGTGCGGGTGAATTAAACCCAGTTTAGGCCTTGTTGAAGGCAAGCTCCTGACCCAGATGTCCTCAAACTTTTTAAACAGGGGTTCAGTTCACTGTCCCTCAGATCGTTGGAGGCCAGACTATAGTAAAAACAAAAACTACGAATAAATTCCTATGCACACTGCATATATCTTATTTTGAGGTGAAGAAACAAAATGTGAACAAATACAGTATGTAGCCCGCAGGCTGTAGTTTGAGGACCACTGCAAAAACTCCAGTTCATCCAGTCTATTTGATGTAGGACATTCTTACTGGTGTTAAATGATATCTCATTCAATTTGATTTACATTTATCTAATAATAAGTGTTGATGAACACTTTTCCATTCACCAATTAACCATCTGTATGTCTTTGAGAAAGTGTATTCATTCCCTTTCCCTACTTTTAGGATGGAATTGTTGTTTTGTTATGATTATAATGGGTCTTTTATTTCCATTGTTGATGCCTAGGTACTTGATGTTTTTGATACTATTTTAAATGATTCTAGTTCTAGAAGTTCAAATGATTATTTTTAGTTAATTTTTTTACCACACCCAGCAGTTCTCAGGGGTTACTCCTTGCTCTGCGCTCAAAAATCGCCTCTGATAGGCTCAGTAGACCATGTGGGATGTCAGGCGATTCAAACCCGGGTCCATCCTGGGTCAACAGCATGCATGGCAAATACGCTACAGCTGTGCTATTGCTCTGGTTTAGTAAATTTTATAATACATTATTTTACTATATTGGTTCATTTCTGAAAAATTATAATTAAAAATTTACTTCTAATTTTTTTATTTGGGGGGCAATATTGGCTGTGTTTTGGGGCTACTCCTATGTCAACTTGGAGGAATTACTCCTAGCAGTGCTCAGGGACCATATGGAATGTCAGGAATAGAACTCAGGTCTGCTACATGCAAGGTATGTAGCAGGTATGCTGTACTATTGCTGTACTATTGCTCTGACTTCTTTTTTGTTTGTTTTTGGTTTTGTTTTTGCGGCCACACCCGGTGACTCTCAGGGTTATTCCTGTCTGTGTGCTCAGAAATTGTTCCTGGCTTGGTGGACCATGTGGGAAATGGAGATCTAAGGAAGGTCCATCTTGGTCTGGCACTTGCATGGCAAATGCCCTATGTCTGTGCTTTTGCTCTGCCCCCTGCTCTGGCTTCTTAAAAATGTTTTAGGGGAGGCTTACTGTCTTCTCTAGGTATTTTTCTTTCTGTCTGCTAATAGTGATAGTTTAACTTCTTTTTCAGTTTGGATGCTTTTGATTTTTTTTCCTTGCATAATGCTATATGTTGAGGACTATAGTTGTAAAAGTTAATATACTTGCCTTGTTGATCTTTAAGGTAAGATTTACCAGGTTTTGCCCTTGAATCTGATGGGTTTGTTGTATTTGCCCCATATATATTGAGGTATGCTTTTACTCCCATATTTTGTTGAAAATTTTTTTTCATGAACGGGTATTAAATTATACCAAAGCTCTATGATTCTACTAATATAGTATCTCTTATCTTTTAATATCTTATTGATATGTGCATTGCATTATTAAATCATCCTTACAATGTCAGTTGACTATGGTATATAATATTTTTGATATATTCTTAAATTCAGTTAAAGATTTGGTTGAGAATATTTTCATCTGTATTCATGAGGAATGTTGCTCTGAAATTTTCTTTTTTTACTTATATTTCTCCTTATGGTATTAAGGTAATATTGAATTCATAGCAGATGTTAGGAAGAATTATTATTTCTGTGATAGTTTGGGAAAGATTATTTCATGAGCAGAAATAATAAATTATATTTGAAGTCTTGGTTGAACTCAATAGTGAATCCATCTGGATCGGGACTTTTGTTTTATGATAAAAAACATTTTTACCTTTAGGCTAGAATATTATCCATAATTTTTGAAGGAGAGCAGATGCTTTGATTTATCATTTGAAGAAATATAGAAAAAATTATAAAGCAGGAACTTAATGTTTTCACTTAGTGATTACTTTAGCATCTTATAAAAAATCAACTAAAATGAAGCATTGGTTCTTAACTTGGGCTTCCATCTGGGTGATTTCCACTCAAAGAATATTATAACATATATAAAATAAGTCATGTGTTAATATTTGTGTAATGGTTAGATAGTACCCTCTAATAGTAAAAATAATTACAACCTCAGGAAAATTAAATGATTACCAAATTTATTGTATGCTATCTTCAGTAGTTGCATAGTACATGTTTTCTCCTCTCCCTCTTTTAATATTGTTGTTAGGAATACTGGCAGTTTGCACACATCTGTTTGTGGTTCTATTCTCTGGATGTTACAAATATTGATATTGTGCTTGTATATTTGACTACAGTGCTCGCTGGGTGTTTTTTTCCCTAGTTCTTCGAAGTATAATAGCATTTAATAGATTTTGTTATTCTTTGATTGTGATGCACTACACATATCTGACTAAAGGTGAAGACACACACCTACTTTTGACATAAGGAATCACTGCAGGGCTCCAAGGATTACATGTAGTGCATGCAGGTGTAATAGGAATTGGAGTTGTAACCTCATTCTTGCAGAATAGGCGTTTTAGTCACTTTGTCAAGTCTTACCACTGAGGTGCACATTCTTATCAACAATTCATATCATGCTTATAATAGAGAATGATACTATATTAGAATGCAAATCTAAATATAATTTAGATGATGATAAATAAATATATGTTTTATTATCATAACTGATTTATAAATATCAAGGATTAGAAACTTGAAAATTGGATCCCAAGAACACACAGTATGTAAACCATTTTGTGAATGTAGCTGATATTGCCTGTCTTAATATGTATATAAAAATAAATGAAAATGTAAGATTACAATTTTATTTATTTTTTTTTTTTTTGGTTTTTGGGTCACACCCAGCAGTGCACAGAGGTCCTGACTCTATGCTCAGAAATCGCCGTGGCAGGCACGGGGAACCATATGGGATACTGGGACTTGAACCACCGTCCTTCTGTTTGGAAGGCAAATGCCTTACCTCCATGCTTTCTCACAGCCCGGATTTAATATTCTTTTAAAAAGAATAGGAAAAAAGCAAGTTGTAGCCAGAACACCTGTGACAAAATATGAACTAATAATGTTACGTAAAAGACAAATAAAACTCAAAAGTTAGTTCTTTGAAATTATTTTTATTTAAAATGATATATTTTTGATTATCCAGGTTAAGAAAATGAGAAACCCAGAATTACTAATATATATATATATATATATATATATATATATATATATATATATATATAGACACATACATATATATATGGTTTTTGGGTCACACCTGGCAGCACTTTAGGTTACTCCTGGCTCTATGCTCAGAAATCGCTCCTGGCAGACTTAGGAGACTGTATGGGATGCCAGGATTTGAACCATTGTCCCTTCTGCATGCAAGGCAAATGCCCTATCTCCATGCTATTTCTCTGACCCCCAGAATTACTAATATTAATTATGAGTTTTAAGAAAAATAAAAGACATTTTTTGCAACAATCCTCAAAGACAAAGAGAGGAGAGCTATCATAACCTTGTGAATGAATGAGGGAACTGGAAAGCCTGTCTAGAGTACAGGTGATGGTGGGGTGTGGTGGAGGGAGATTTGAGACATTGGTGGTGGGCATGTTGCACTGGTGAAGGGGGGTGTTCTTTACATGACTGAAATCTAACCACAATCATGTTTGTAATCAAGGTGTTTAAATAAAGATATTGTAAAAAAAGAAAAAGAAAAAAAGACTATTTCTTAAGGTCAGGCAGGTTTTAAATACCACAAAGGATCATCTTCATTCTTTGAACTTAAAACTTAAATTTGGTAAAATTTTTTAGAATATTTACCAAATTTAAATTTACCAAACTTACCAAATAAACTACAATCACTGAGTAATTTCTAACCTGATAGAGAAATAAGATTTTATGTAAAAATCTTCCCACAAAGAAAACCAGATTTTTTGACTAGTTGTTTTGTGAAACTTCTTTAATTTATATTCATTAAAACATAATTAATTACAAAGTCATTTATAATACAATTGTTTTAGGCATACAATATTCTAACTCCAATTCCACCTTCAGTGTCTTCCACCAGTGTCCTTAGTATCTACCCCTCTCCCCTGCCTGCTTTCTTTACAGGGACATAACAAATTTATTTCATATTGTTTGTTCAAAGTAAACTTAGAGGAATAGCAAATACAGTTGTAAAAAAATAAATCCATAAAATTCAGTTTGTGAATATTTCTATATGATTTTAACATGAAATAAAGATTTAAAAATATTAAAAAAGGGGCCCGGGAGATAGCATGGAGGTAAGGCATTTGCCTTCCATGCAAAAGGTCATCGGTTCGAATCCCAGTGCCCCATATGGTCCCCCGTACCTGCCAGGAGCAATTTCTGAGTATGGAGCCAGGAGTAACCCCTGAGGACTGCCGGGTGTGACCCAAAAACCACAAAAAAAATATAATATGATATAATGCTTTCTTATATCTATATCTATATATATGTTTCCAATTCTGTTATCTAAGATATATTGTATGACTTACTTTGTACTTGGTTCACATTATGGCAATCCTATCTTTACTGTCATTAGCAGATGTTTTTAAAAATTTCTGGGGCCGGGTGGTGGTGCTGAAGGTAAGGTGCCTGCCTAGGATGGACCATAGTTCAATCCCCCGGTTCCCATATGGTCCCTCAAGCCAGGAGCGATTTCTGAGCGCATAGCCAGGAGTAACCCCTGAGTGTCACCAGGTGTGGCCCAAAAACAACAAAAATTTTTTTTCTTTGCTATTGTAAAATAAAATAAGTAAATCACACAATTGTCAGATTGGTAAGAGTGAGGAGAATTAAGAAAATTTAAAGAGGAAAATTTGAATAGGCTGTAAAATTACAAATTTTTATCCTATGAAAGGGAATGTTGAAAAAATGAATAAAGCACCTTCAATATAAATGAGGCATTAATTCATTATCAAAAATGTATAAACTTCTTGGCAAGCTAGGAGTAAACACACCTTCATTAATGTTAATTAAGGTAGTCATAAGTATCAAGAGTGAGTGTAATACCTAGTGCCTCATTCTGAAATGTTTCTTTAATGCTTATTGTTAATAAGCTTTTTTTTTTTGTTTTTGTTTTGTTTTTTGGGGCCACACCCGGTGATGCTCAGGAATTATTCCTGGCTATGCTCTCAGAAATCATTCTTGGCTTGGGGGAACCATATGGGATGCCAGGGGATTGAACCATGGTCTGTCCTAGATTAGCTTGCACCACCGCTCTGGCCCCAATTTTTTGCATTTTTATACTATATCCCTCAGTTGCCTTCTGGGTTGTAGAGAGTCTCATTTGATAGATCTGCTGTTAGTTTTATGGGATCCTATTTGTATGTAAGTTGTTTTTATTGTTTTTCTGATTTTAATAGTTTGTTCTTATCTTTGGATTTTGTCATATTTAGTACAGTCTATCTTGGAGTTTTCTTCATAGAGTCTATTTTTTGCTGGATCTCTTTGGGTCTTTTGGATTTTAGTGCCTGCAGTCCTCAAGTTTAGGAAATTAATCTCTATAGTTTAAGTATTTTTTAATGCTTGCAATATAAACTTTATTTTTAAATTTTTGTTTTTGTTTTTGTTTTTTGGGTCACACCCGGCAGCACTCACGGGTTACTCCTGACTCTATGCTCAGAAATTGCTCCTGGCAGGCTCAGGAGACCATATGGGATGTTGGGGTTTTAACCACTATCCTTCAGCATGCAAAGCAAACACCCTACTTCCATGCTATCTCTCCGGCCTCTTTTTTTAAATTTTTATTGAGACCAATGTGAATTACAAGTCTTTCACAGTTGTATTTCAGGTACATAGTGACAGTGAATTAAGGCCATTCCCACCACGTGTTGACCTCCCTCCAACCATAGTTCCCAATATGCATCCTATACCTCCACTCCTAGCCCCAAGGACTGCTAGAATAACAAATCCTTTTTGTGTATAGCTTGTTGTAGTTTTGGTGTCTTGATTTTATTGTCATTGACTTTGGATATTTAGGTCTGACCATTTTTTATTTCCACTCAATGCTCCTGAGACTGCTTGACCTCTGGGTCCTATCCACTTTTATTTTCTTTTCTCAATTTGTAGGACTACATAGAATTATGAGGCAGAACAAGATGATTCATGTTCTATGGTTCTGTAAAACAAAAGGTGGGAGCTCCTTTCTAGAAGCTATAAATATAAATAAAATTAAAAGAAGAAACAAAGAAAAACTGTGGGGGGGGGCAAATATGGCACGTTTTTTGTTTGTTTATTTGATTGGTTTTGCATAGGCACAGTAAATGATGGGGCCATTAGAAAGGAAATTTCCTTGGCCTGAAAGATACAGGGTGTTTGTACCCTTGAAGCATATTCTCATAAGACTGACTACAAGCTTGGGGCATGTTAGTTGTCAAACCCTAAGGTCTTTCTTTATGCTCCAAGGAAAAGTTCTGCTCAGTAGTGGGTATCAAATTCAGTCTTCTGTAGTTAGGGATTTTGTTTTTTGAGTAGAAGCATCCCATATTGTCCCTAGAGTCTGCCAGGAGCTATTTCTAAGCACAGAGCCAGGAGTAACCTTTGAGCACTGCCAGGTGTGGCCCCAAAATAAAACAAAAAAAGTCACTCATGAACCTTCTGTCTATGACCATACCATGCTGAATGTGCCTGATTCCGTCTGATTTAAGTATTTTTTCTTCACTAAATTTGTTTTCCTGTTTTTCAGGAACTTTGATGATTCTTATATTTTCATCCTGTGGTTATCCTGTAGCTTTCTTGTGTGTTCATTTCTTTTTCAGACTATTTACCACCTATATTGTTTTCTAGTGATTTCCTCTGTCTCATCTTGGAGTGCTTTGATCTTTTGCTCAGCTGCTGTTAATCTGTTTTTCAGAGCTGCTATTGAATTTTTGTATTATCTACCAAACTTCAGTTTTGCTTGTAGTTTCCTCATTTCAGTATTCATTTCATTTTTTCACTGCTGGCTTTGCTGAATACCTGTGCTATTGTTTCTTTGACCTCATCAAACATCCTCAGAGTAGTGTCACTAAAGTCATTGTCTAAAGATTTAGTGAGCTGTTTGGAACTGTTTTGCACATTCTCTGTTGTTTTCACTCATGGAGCTGGCTGGGCTTCTTCACTTCTATCCCATCCGGTTTGCTGTGTTCCGACTGGGATGGTGTGGTTCCTACTGTGAATCCTCAGGTTCTGGTTGTCTGACCTAGTTAAAAGAGATGGCAATTTGCCTGACCTATTCCAAAACAGTTGATGAGCTTGACATTTGGGCAATGGGTCTACCTGGATGAGTATGCCTTCTAGGTATTCATGCCTTGACCATTAAATAAGGCTTTAGATAGTATTTGAAGATTATTCTGTGACATGAAATAAGTATTGTTAGCTTGGAAGTGTGAAGACACAGATTATTTCTGCTACAACTTTCTGATGTATGTATTATTTGTTCAGGTCTATCTACAGTCTTCAACTTTATCTATTAAATGAGAAATTCAATGGTTCCTTTTAATTTTCTCAATGTTGTAATTATAAAGAAAATCCACTGATTTTCAGATTTTGAATTTAGAGAAAAATATTTTAACTGATGAGCAGAAAATTTTGTAGTAGTTAGAAATAAGCATAATTTTGCTAGGGAGATAGTCCATTGGGAAGGTGCTTGCCTAGCATGTAGACTATCTGGGTTTGATCCCAATACCATACACGTGGTCCGCTGAGCCCTATCAGGAGTGATCCCTGAGCTCAGAGCCAGGAGCAAGCCTTGAGCACTGCTTGGTATTGCCCTCAAACAAACAAGTGAAATTAGCAAAATGAATTCAATAAAAGTCAATATATAACTTAATAGACTATTGTGTATCTAGAGTTATGTAGAATTAATTGGAAATCCTTCTGGAAAAAATGACAAACTTGTCCAAGCATATGGAGTGGGATAATAAGTAAGTGGAGAGCCAGAATATCATGTATATAAGATTTTTTTTAAAATTATACAGATGTCACTCACTGGAAGGCAGATCACAGGCATATTTGTTTGACAAAAATGACAGCCTTAGAAAGTGAGGAATAATAGGAAATGAGGATTTTATGACTGTGAAATTGTATATTAGGAAAGTACTTTGAAAGTCACACTAAGAAGTTTAGATCTAACAATGGGCAACCACTGCATGCTTTTGAATAGGGAAGCCAGAGAATGAAATGTGCTTGAGAAGATTATTCGGATTGAATTTAATAAAATAAAAGAAAAGTGGATGCTATGTGGAGGGGGGATGGGAAAAAAGAAAATGAAAAATAAAAGTGGAAGCTCTGGATTTCATGGAAAGATTGTACCAGAAAATGAGCTAGTTTTGTTAAGAAAACTTGAATTAAAAAAAGTAATGATACTTCTTAGATTGGATTGTCAGGGAAAATTAATAAAGAAACTTGTGACCTGAGTACAAAAAATCTAGAATGTATTTTTTTCTGAGCAACTAAGTATTATCTTCTCACATTTTCTTGAGCATCACATATGACAGCGAAGAAAATGAGACACACGAACCATTTCATCTTTTTTCAGAACCCTTTTAGATACATGACTAAAACATTTCAGACTTCTAAGTTGTTAGTTGATTTGTTAAGCTATGTTAGCAAATAATTATTCTTGATACTTATTTTGCATTTGTGTGTATTTCACATATATTTGTGTTCATTTGCCTTATTTAAAACACAAACCCTGAGTCTGGAGAGGTGACTCAAAGGGCTAGTTGTGTGACTAATTTGTGATATTGCATAACTTCCTGAGTACAAATCAGGTACTTAGATGGGTGCTACCCCTGAGCATTGCTGGTGTGGCCCTCACACCAAACCAAATCAACCAAACCAAAGGAGATCAGTGAATAAATTAACACTTGGCCCAGAGCAATAGCACAAGGCTAGAGCATTTGCCTTGCAAATGGCCTACCTGAGTTCAGTCCTTAGCATCCTTGATCTTGCCAGGAGTGATTTCTTTCTTTCCTTTTTTTTTTTTTTTTTTTTTTTTTAGGTTTTTTTGGCCACAACTGGAAGCATTCAGGGCTTATTCCTGGCTCTGACCTCAGAAATCACTTCTGGCAGGCTTGGAAGACCATATGGGATGTCGGGAATCAAATCCATGTTCGTCCCAGATCTGCAGTGTACAAGGCAAATGCCTCACCACTGTGCTGTCACTCCAGCCCCACCAGGAACTATTTCTGAGTGCAGAGCCAGAGCCAGGAGTAATCCCGGAGGACTGCTGGGTGTGATACCCCCCCCCCCCAAAAAAAAAAAAACAAAGAAAAAAGAAACAACAAAAAAACCCCGAACACTTGCGAACTATTATATTGATTATAACATTATAAATTATACTTGATTTATGTAGTTATGTTATGCTTCATATAGTATACAATCAATGCGATTAATATATATTATCTTTAATGAATATAGTTGAATAAATGGAATCAGTTTAATGCCTGTGCTTTCTCTTTCCTTTTTAATTCCCAGTCTTTTCTAGCACTAGTGAATTTGTTATCGTATTCCGCTGTTTATGAACTGGTATGCAATCAAGATCTTCCTAACAAAACAGAATATTCCCTTCGTGAAGTTCCAACATGTATTATTGTAAGTCTCATTTCATCTTACCTTTTATAAGTGCTACTTTTTTTTTCTATAAAAGTCACTACTTTTATAGAATACTAAATACTAAATACTAAATATTTTATATTTTATAGAATACTAAATACTAAATATTTATAGAATACTAAATACTAAAGAGTCTACCAAAAAGCTTCTAGAAATAATAGATTCATATAGCAAGGTGGCAGGCTATAAAATCAACACACAGAAATCAATAGCTTTTTTATACACTAACAATGATAGGGAAGAGAAGGAAGATAAGAAGGCAATCCCATTCACAATAGCACCACACAAAATCAAATATCTTGGAGTCAACTTGACCAAAAATACGAAGGACCTATACAAAGAAAATTATAAAGCCCTGCTCCAGGAAATAAGGGAGGATACACGGAAATGGAAACATATACCCTACTCATGGATTGGCAGGATTAACATCATTAAAATGGCAATACTCCCCAAAGCATTATACATATTTAATGCGATCCCTATAAAGATACCCATGACATTCTTCAAAGAAGTGGATCAAACACTTATGAAGTTCATCTGGAACAATAAACAACCTAGAATAGCTAAAGCACTACTAGGGAAAAGAAAAATGGGAGGCATTACTTTCCCCAACTTTAAACTGTACTATAAAGCAATAATTATCAAAACAGCATGGTATTGGAATAAAGACAGACCTTCAGATCAGTGGAATAGGCTTGAATTCTCAGATATTGTCCCCCAGACATACAAGTACCTAATTTTTGACAAAGGAG
>PVKC010036599.1:0-13176 GCA_004027635.1 Crocidura indochinensis
TATTATCTTTAATTTTTCTTTATTTTTTACGTTTTCCTACTCCTTGCTTCTTTTTGAATTGTTTTTAACATTTTATTTATTTATTTGCCCAGTAATTCTAACTTAATTTTTACAATACCTTTATTAAAGCACCATGATTACAGGACGTAATCATAAATGTTTCAGTCATAAAATATACGCCCCCTTCACCAGTGCAATCTTCCCACCATCAATGCCATCAATCTCCCTACCCCTTCCCCCCCACCCTGCAATCACCACTCTTTGTGTTTAGTTGGTCCTTCCAGCCCTCATCTCTATTGTCAGGGTATTTTTTTTTTATCATGCTGTCTTTGATTTTCTTAAATCCCACAGATAAATGAGAATATTCTGTGTCTATCTCTCTCCCTCTATCTCTTCTTTTTCTCATCATAATAGTTTCCATTTCCAACCACATATAAGAAAACTTCATTATTTCATTTTCCTGATGGCTGCATAGTATTCCATTTTGTGTATGTACTACAATTTCTTTAGCCACTCATCTGTTGTTTCCAGATTCTGACACTGCAATGAATATAGGTGTGCAAAGGGCATTTTTGTATTGTGTTTTTGTGTTCCTAGGATATGTACTTTGGAATGGTTTTGTTGGATCATATGGGAGCACAATTTCTAGTTTTTTGAGGAATATTCATATTGTTTTTCAGAAAGGTTGAACTAGACAGCATTCCCACCAGCAGCTAATAAGAGTTCTTATGCACACGTCCCTACCAGCACTGATTGTTCTTGGTCTTAGTTATGTTTCTGTGGGGTGAGATTGCACCTCAGTGTTTTGATTTGCATTTCCCTGATAATTAGAGATGTGGAGCATTTTTTCATGTAACATATGGCCTCCTTTGGAGAAGTGTCTTTTTATTTATTCTCCCCATTTTTTTGATAGAGTTAGTTTTTTCTTGTTAAGTTCTGTCAGTACTTATATATTTCAGTTATCAGCCCCTTTTTTGATGTAATTGTGTGAATAGTTTTCTCCTATTCTGTGGGTGACCTTTATATCCTAGGCACTTACTCGTTTGAGCAGCAGAAATTTCTCGGTTTAATGTAGTCCCATTTGTTTATCCTTTTTTTCATTTGTTTGGACAGTGGTGTTTCCTCCTTGAAGAAGCCTTTAGTCTCAATGTCATGAAGTATTTCACCTACGTGCTCTTCTATATACCTTATGCCTCTCTGGTCTTATATGAAGGCCTTTAATCCACTTGGATTTCACCTTTTTTCATGGTGCTAGGTGGAGGTCTAAGTTTGCTTTTTTGCATGTGACTGACCAGTTTTCCCAACAGCACTTGAGGAGGATTTACTTGTTTCATTTTGTGTTTCTTACCCCTTTATCAAAAATTATTTGATTGTATGTCTCAGGAATATTATCTGAATATTCAATTATTCTATGTCTTTCCCTCTCACTCTTGACTCATTTCACTCAGAATGATGCTCTTCATGTCCATCCTTATATAAGTAAATTTCATGACTTCCTTTTTTTTTTTTTTGGCTTTTGGGCCACACCCAGTGACGCTCAGGAATATTCCTGGATATATGCTCAGAAATCACTCCTGTCTTGGGGGACCATGTAGGACTCTGGGGATTGAACTGCTGTACATCTTAGGCTATATGTGCTTAACCAGTTGCATCACCGCTCTGGCCCCTGACTTCCTTATTCTTAACAACTCATACTATTCCACTGTGCATATGCACCACAGTTTTTATAGATTATCATTTGTGCCTATCTCAGGCACTTTGGCAGTCTCTTATTCCTTCCTGCCCTTTCTTGTTAATCTCCTACAAAACTATTAAATGTGTCATGAGCAAAAATTTGCATAATGACTTCTCAGTACATCAGGGAGATGCAAATTCAAACAATGTCATATATTCTCACATCCCAGACACTGGCACACATCACAAATATCAACCAGTGCTAGTTTGGATGTGGGGAGAAAAGAACTCTTATTCACTGCTGATGGGAATGCTATCTATTCTAGATTTTCTGAAAACAATATGTAGATTCCTCAAAAAACTGAAATTAAGCTCCATTATGATCCAACAATATCACTTCCAAGGATAGGAATACAAAAACACAATACAAAAGTGCCCTCTACATTCCTCTACTCATTGCAGCATTCATCTACAATAGCCAGAATCTAAAACAATCCAGGTTCCAAACAACAGATGAGTGCCTAAAAAATGGTCGTACATCTTCACAATGAAATGCTATTAAGCTATCAGGATATATGAAATCATAAAATTTGTCTAACAATGGATGGACATGATGATCATTATACAGTGAAATGAGTCACACGAAAAGGGGTAGACATAGAATAGTCTCACTCACCTGTGGAATATGAAAATAAAAAAAAAGACAGTATTGTATCCAGAGACAACAGAGAGGCAGGCCAGGAGGACCAGCTCATGATATGAAGCTTGACACATTAGAAAATTGCCCTAATTCACTGTCACTCTGTACCTTAAATATAATTGTGAAAGACTTGTAATTCGCATTGGTCACAATAAAAATTAGAAAAAAAAGAATAGCAACCAAAATAGCAAAAACAACAGCAAAAAGAATAAGTACAGTTAGAAAACTAACTGCATTGACAACTATCATAATAATGATAGTTGGAACTGATCACTAAGAAAAATAACTGAGTGATGAAAGGGGATAAAGTAATGTGTATTGCACTCCCTCTTTGACAATAGTGTGAACTAAAATGATAGAAAGTAGAGAGAGGTTATGAAAGAAAGAAGCAGAATGCCTAATCCAGAGAACAGAAGAAATGAGGAATGGAAGGGAAATGATGGATATTTGTGGTAGGAACATTGCACTGGTAAGGGTGGTATACATTCTATGACTAAAACATAACTATGAACATTTCTGAAACCATTTTTGTAATTTATTCTGTAAATAAATAAATCACTATTAAAGTAAATAAAACACTAAAAAGTGTCTCAATCTTTGTGATGGCATTCAAAATCTGTAATTATCTATTAGAAGCCAATTTCTCCAGTCATTACACTATTCTCCCCATATCCACACCTCAAATGTTGCAAGCATTTTATTGCTACAGAATTTAAACTTGCATTTTTTTTTCTCAGTTTGCCTTACATTATTTGAGCTCCTCCCATTTTAATTTTTTGTCCTCCTTTCACTCCTGAACATTGTATATTCCCTCCTTGTCATTTAGATGTGATGCTTAGAACACTGCATATAACTACTGGAAACTATAATACTATATTCACTTTAATAATTTTTGTCATTTTATATGAACTGAACATATTCTAATCATGCATTCTCTATCCTAATTACAAATTCTGATAGTAGATAATCTATCAATATTGTGGTTGGATATATATGCTTCTATATATTGTCACACCCAAGACAAAATAGTCTGTCTTCAATATAGATTTTATTGCTTTTCTACAACTTTGAGATGATATCTATTAAAATGATTTATTTAGCTATAAAGATAGGAAAGTATAAAATAGAATTCTTCCCTAATTCATTCCTGTGGTTTGCATTTATATATTTATGAATCATGTGTTTGTCTCAGTTAAAAAGAAATAGCTAGTATTTGAGTGGCTATCATATATATATATTATATATCTACAAACATATTTTTATGAAAATTAAATATTATTTCTTAAAATTTTTACTTATATTAAATTGGCATTAATTTATTGATAACATTATATAATAAATGGACACCCTTTTAAGTAACTTTTTATTCAAGTAATGCATAGTTCCTGCCAACAGGTTACAAATAAAAGATGCTGTAGTTTAACTTTAAAAAAAAACAAATAGTGACCCTTTCTAACATCTCAGGAGAACAGAGAGTGAGATGTTAAGAAGAGTAATTATAATTTGAGATGTTACTGTTCTATTTTTATTATTATGACACTGAGTTGTGTTTTAATGACCATAGACATTCCACAAATGTAAAACATTAACTTGGTAGTGACTACTAAAATGCAGTGATCATTTATTATGCGTATAACATTATTAAAAACATCTTAAAATTCACCTCTTCCCAAGGATCTAGCACTTTAAAAAGTTATAGCACTTTAGAGAAAGTCTGGCCCAAGGACATTATAAGTGCCAAAAAACTTTTTGTCTGGCATTGTACAATATATGGCACAGGGGCCCGGGAGATAGCATGGAGGTAAGGCGTTTGCCTTTCATGCAAAAGGTCATCGGTTCGAATTCCAGTGCCCCATATGGTCCCCCGTGCCTGCCATGAGCAATTTCTGAGCATGGAGCCAGGAGTAACCCCTGAGCACTGCCGGGTGTGACCCAAAAACCGAAAAAAAAAAAAAAACAAACAATATATGGCACAAATACATACTTCCACTAAGATGCCTAAAGCACATATGCCAGGTTTTATGTCCTAGAAATAATATTTTTTATAAATATCCAAATACTCCTTCACACCAAAGGTTTGCCACTCTTAAATTTATAATTATTATTGAAATTATTTTAAATTATAGTAAAATTAAGTTTACATTTTATTTTATTTTTTTTTTTAAATATGGAACGCTTCACGAATTTGCATGTCATCCTTGCGCAGGGCCCATGCAAGTTTACATTTTAAATATGAGCAAAACATGACAAATAATAAAACTCATAAGACTAGAAAACATTTAAAATGGCAATAGATAAGTATAATCTGGCTTCAGATGTTCTGCATCAGTTTGCTAAGTTTTAATGTAAGCACTCTGAACCATATGAAGTTATTGCTGAAGTAAGTTCATGTCTTTATTAGAATGCACAGTCAACATGACTTCAGCTGTTCAAATCTTTATGCTCTTTGCCTGTGTGGCCTCGCAAATAATTCTTCTAGGAATAAGTTATTTCTAAATTTAATGATTTGGGGTCAGAACATAAGAATTGCTTCACCAATTAAATTGGACAAAATAGTTTGCCAGTCAATGTGCTTATACTCTGTCATTGCCATGAGAGTGAGAATATTGCATGTAGTCTGTGCTTCTAGTACAGATATATGTCACATATAACTGAGTGGATCAGTCAAGTTGTATAGGCAACATCAGGTTCCCTTCACATGCATGTGATAAATTTCTATTTTTGTAAACTCTGAGATTTTGTCATTGTATTTTGCATAGCAGCCTAGATACGTGGTTAAAAGGTAGAAGATTTCTACAGTTTATATATATTTTACCAAGTCATAGGTCAATTTTAAATAAGTCTTGATGATGTATAATTAATTTTATTTCTAATTATGAATCAATAGAACAATATTCCACTAAGTTGTAATGACTTGAAGACAAGAACTATGGAGGCTTAAGCATTTTAACTTCAGCTCCTTACACTATTTCAAAGCAGAGATTCAATAAATATTTGATAAAAATATAAATTTGTCTTCCTCCTAAACATATTTGTTCCTGGACTAAACTATTTCATCACAAAACATAGGAAAAACACGTTAGGAATTACTTAGCCTCATATTACATCACTATATGTAGTTTTTATTCAGAACTATTATTATGATTCTCATAATTATACTTAATTTAATTTTACTCACCTTCAAAAATATAAACAACCAATTGAAAGAAACTTTAATATTTTAATGTTTTACTTAAAATGTTACTTGTTTCAACAATAACTAAGAAATGGGATAAAATTGTAACTTGTTACAAGAAATAACAAAAAAAGGGTATAAATCAATCATGTTGATCACTACTATAAAGAATATTAACTTCTTCAAAACACCAATAAAAGAAGAAAAACAGTATTTACTAGGCTGTATTAGCTATGAGTATTGCGAAAATAATTTAATCCTGCAAGCATTAGCCAAAAATATATATCTGTACCTCAGCATATGCACTTATAATATTGGGAGGATTACTCTGCCCAGATCTATTGAAGCTCCAATTCCCATAATTCTATTCATATGGGACCTCCTTAAATTTCTGTGACCACTTAGTACAACTATTCATCCATAATTTAGTAAATCAAAAGCTTAAAATTTCCCATTTCCTTTTCAGTTTCAACTTTTCTTCTTCTACAGTTAGGTGGTTGGGGAGGAAGAGTACTACTGGTACTACTTAGCATTTCCCAAAGTATTCAAGGGTTTCTGCCTGCAATAGTTATCCAACCAACCTGGTGATATGGTGCTGGAAACACCAGGGACACATCTTTTGCTGATGAATTCAACACAGAACTTTATCCATGCAAAGCACACACTCAGATCCTTTGCGTTATCTCTCTGAAACCTACTATTTTTTTTTTTTTTGAGTAAAATGATTGCTAAAAATAATACCTTTAGTATTTAGTGGGAAACATAAAAAATACTTGACAAACTTTTTAATGATGGGTCTCATTTTAAATATTTGATGTTCCTCCTCTTACCACCACTGTCATACATACATACCTACATACACATCTGTATTTGTGTAAATCTCTGCAAGTAACATGTTAGGGAAATAATGTGAGCTGCATTGGTAAGGGACAAGAAAGTGGATACTGTTTGGGCACCTTTAAGTTCTATACCTAAACCTGTTATAGCATTATCTTTGAGATTTTAAAAACTTTATAAGATGCAATATAGTTTTGCTGATGATGATCTTTGTTACCTTCTCCAAAATTGAAGCTTTGCTTAGAGCAGGGATCCTTAAATTTTTAAAAAAAAGTACCAGTTCACTGTCCCTCAGACCACTGGAGGGCCAGACTTTAGTTAAAAAAAAAAAAAAAAACAAACAACTATAAACAAACTCACACTACACCTAATTTATTTTAAAGTAAAAAACTAGAAAAACAAAATATTTAAATGAAGAACAAGTAAAGTTATAGCAACAAATTTACCAGTATTTTTTGGAGTGGGAGGGGTCACAGCCAGTAGTACTGAGGGATTACTCCTGACTGCTCTCAGAAATCGCTCCTGGCAGGCTAGGGGTACTGTATGGGATGCTGGTGATAGAACCAGGTTCATCCTAGGTTGGACTTTGTAAAGCAAATGCCCTACCTCTGTGCTATCTCTTCAATCTCAGTTACCAGCCGCTGTGCTATCTCTCCAGGCTCAGTTACCAGAATTTTGATGGAAACTATGGACCTGGGTTTTGTTTGTTTGTTTGTTTGCTTTTATGAGGACAAAGATGCAAAGAAAGAGGACAAGGTAAAGTTACAGTGGGAAGACAATCACCCAAAAACAGAATTCTCAGAAGAAATCCCCTTGCTGACACCTTAATTTTGAACTTTCAGCCAAAGAACATTAAGAAAAATAAAACAAAACATGCACAATTACTTTGTCCCTCAGTCCCCAGATTGTAGTACACTATAACATTTCTTAGCAGTACACAAAACAATCTAAAGCTACAAAATTTATGTAACTTATTTATGTATTTTATGTTTTTGATGGCCATTAATGTAAGAACCATGACCAACACTGAGAGAAGTAAGAATTAGAAGGATGGGAGTTGGAGAGTAGGGCGTACATCACACACATGCACACTGCAAACTCTCCATGAATCTGCTGCAAAGGACAGGAAAAAGCAGCCTACAGGCTGGATAAATGTCCTCAGGGGGCCTTAGTTTGAGGAAACCTTACCAAGAGGGTGACTCATGTAAACAGTGATGATTTAAGCTGCTACTTATATCTGCTGGGTACAATGTCTAAAAAACTAGTGCTACTCTAAGTTCTTCCTTTAAATGTCATAATATCACCCCCCCCCAGCAAATTGTTTCAAGAGGTTTGAATGCAAGAGAAAATAAACATAATGAATCAATGAACATAGTCCTTGAACATAATTTGAGTAGAATATCAGAGGTATCTATTTCAGGTTTCAATTCCATATAATTTCCATGGAATGTCTTTTATGAATTATTTCAATATTTAAAAAGTATTCTTTCTTAAGAAATTACAATTTTTATTTTTTAAATTACATTATTTAAATACCAGGGTTACAAAATTCATAATTGAGTTTCAATACCTTTCACTAGTGTGCATTGCAGGCCAACAACTCACCCCTGCCTGACTCTAGGAAGAAATTTTTATTTCTCTCTCTCTCTCTCTCTCTTTTCCGTTTTTTACATATTTTATTCTTGTTCAGGGGTCTGGGTTTAATTTTGGAGAATACTTAGTTCTCCAAGTACCACTAAGATTTATCCACGAGC
This sequence comes from Crocidura indochinensis, assembly GCA_004027635.1. Classification (NCBI taxonomy): domain Eukaryota; kingdom Metazoa; phylum Chordata; class Mammalia; order Eulipotyphla; family Soricidae; genus Crocidura; species Crocidura indochinensis. Next base: position 8,141 of record PVKC010036599.1, read on the forward strand.
ATAGAAGCAGCAGAAGGCCCCAGGTGTGACTAGATGTGTCCCAAAGCCTAAAAACAAAGAGTCAAAAACCAAAATTTTGGGGGGGTAAACAAAGCAATCAGTTTTTTATGTCGATATATAGTTATTTTATGATTTCTATTCCAAAAAAACCCTGTACTTTTCCCAGAGAACAATTAGTAGATTTGAACAATCTACATCAAATAAGAATTATAGTAGAATTCGCTACCAGAAAAATAGTTTTCTACAAATATCAACAAAATACATTAAACATTTTGTTGTTCTAGTATTAAAATTTTGCTACTTTTAAAGTAAAATGATTTTAAGTTTATGGCTTACATGTAAAGAGCTAAAAGCAATGGATGATTATTCACAATTAAAAAGAGTAGATGTAAGTCATGCTTTGCTGAAAATATTCTACAACACTAGAGGATACGTTGTCAACCGTGTTACTTCTCTGTGAATATTTATCACTTAGCAACAACAACATATTCTTTCCTTTAAAAATAAGAAAAATCATTCAATCAGCTCTCAGTAGGAATATGGTCGGTAGATTTCTAAGAAGAGCCCAAAATTCTTGCCTCCTGTTGTAATACACTCTCCATAGTTCCTTTCTCTTATGCAGGGTTGAATTGTGAATATGGAGGTCACTTAGATCATTATGTTATATTACATAACAAAGCTAAAATTATTTTAAAGATCTAATTAAAGTTACTAGTGTTGACTTTGAGTTCTAAAGTTCTAAGTCTACTTTAATTCAGCCTTTAATAAGATAGTAATACTTCTATATGTGACATGGATGAGCTCTAATAGTATGCTCTATGTAAAACAAATCAGTTGCAGAAGGGCAGTATTACATAATTCCACTTCTTTGAAGTATTTTAAAGAGTCATAATTGTAGATTTGTAGTTGCACAGAGCATGAGAACAGGAAAATGGATAGGAAATCCACAAGAATAAGCTTCTATTTATGCTATAAATTCTAGAGATTAGATCTTAATCACATTTATAGCTAACAGTACAGCATTACATAGTTATAATTTTAATATGGTCCATCTCTTTGATATGTTATCACTGACATTAAAAAATGGGGGATATTAGAACTATTTTGACCAATACTCTCATATTGATCACTGTAATTATCACTTCCTGAAAAGTCACCATTTCCATTCAGCATTCAGAAATAGCTCATGGGCAAATGTATTTACGTCCTAATTCTCTAAATTATAACACTTAAATCTCCATCTCAACTGGACATAAGGTGGAGAGACATATATGATGGCCAGCTGAATTTGCTTGCTTAACTTTCTTTCAAATACACAGAACTTTTGATGATATTCACTACTGATGCACAACCTTCTGTGGACATATATAATCCACATTTCTCTGGATGTATATAATCACAATTAAATTATAAATATACTTTGCCTGTGAGCCTAGTTTTTGTTTTCAGAGAACACATCTTATTCAACTTGTACAAGTAAATAAACTCTTGTGTTTACATGTCAAACCAATGCATTGACATTCACAAAAATTATTTTTATTAATAATTTTTATTTTGACCAAAGTGAATTACAAATCATTCACAGTAGTATTTTAGGTACATAGTGACATTGAATCAGGGGCATTTCCACCACCCATGTTGCCCTCCATCCACCCCTGTTCCAAGCATGCATCCCATATTACTCCTCCTTTGCAAAAAATTTAAAAAATAAAAATCATAGACACTACCACAATAATTTTTAGTGATTTTTCTCATTTTTAAAGTCACAGGTAAAAGGTGTGAGAGGGACAGCAAATGAAAAATGAAAATGGGTATCATGAAGTGTTTAAGATGAGTGGTATAATAAGTAGAGTGAATTATGCATTGGTTAGTTATCAGTTATACATTTAAAGGGAAAAGGGCATTTCATGTAAGATTCTATAAAAATTAAGAAAACAGAAAACAAACTCCAATTAAGTTTACTTTCAGAATCTTGAATTAAAAAAAGAATAAACAAAATGAAACATGATAAATATTTTCACTGTATGCCAGTATTAATTTCATTCTAAAGTTTATCTACAGATCATCAACCTCATTTATAGTGATGGTCTAAAAATTTGAATTTGCACATCTGAATCCAAGTCAAGTTAAATCATATTCGCTAGAGGCACAAGATTTTTTATCTTGAATTCCAGAGAACATATGAAAACTAATATGTACATGAATATATAACTAATACAATAATATATGTGTATTACAGTTTAAATTTTTTCATTTATCCATTTGCAAATGAAAAGTTTTCTTAAATTCCCATCTACATTTCTAACTGTATACTCAAATCAAATAATTTCTATTATTACTTCTATAGGTTTTTATTTTATGTCTCTTGTAACTCCCTCCTCCTATGAAATATCAGATATTGTAAACAGGAGGTATTCCAGAATAACTTATCATTTGAGACAAATAAATAATTGTCAAATACAAAATCAGTGAGGATTACTGATTATGCTATGGTGAAAATGTAGTAACTAAAAACCTATATACAATATAAAATTACAGCATCATTTGGGAGCTTTTTAAATAAAACAGCATACATTTACCTTATGAATAAAAGTCATACTTTTAAATATATGTTTAAGTAAAATGGCATTACAGATAAACAAATGACCTGTAAAAAATTTTCAAGTAGGCTGGAGAAGTAACACAGTAGGGCTTTTGCCTTGCATGAGCCTGACACGGGATAGACCTCAGTTCGATCCCCCTGGGTCCCATAGGACCCCCAAGACAGGAACGATTTCTGAGCACATAGCCAGGACTAAAACTTGAGTGACACTGGGTGTGCCCCAAAACCGAAAAAAAAAAAGTTTAAGTAGTTATCCATAACAACCAAACTTAGAAATTACGTAGAAAACCCCCAGAAAATATGTTTTTAAATTAAGCCCGTATTACAAATAACAACAATTACCATAAGTTAAAATAAATATACTATAAACAAAATAACATTGATGAATCTCAAAAATATTATATTGAGCAATGAAAACTAGATAAAACAAATCTTTATATTACTCAAATAAAGTTCAAGGGGTAATGGTGAAATAGTATGGCAGGCAGGGCACTTGCCTTGAACTAGACTGACCTGAGTTCATGATCCTTGGTACCACATATGATTTTCTGATCTTTCTGGGAGTGATCCCTGATCTCAGATCCAGGAATAATCCCTGAACACTGTTGGGCATGGTCCAAAACTCAAAACAAAATATTAGAATTCAAGAAAGGATAAAATTTTGTCTATGAAAATAAGAACAATAGCATTTACCTGTTTGGATTGGAGATTTATTAAAAAGGATGTACTTTCTGAATTAATAGAATTATCTATATTTTTACAAAAATTTGGGTAATATCAGTACATGAATCTACCAAATTAATCGAAATGTTCACTTAAGACATACATTCAATATAAGTAGATTTTATATAAAAAGCTATACAATTAATTATAGGAATGGTTTCCTTTATTATTTTGTTTAATTCAGGAAATAAATTTTTTATTAAGAGTTTATCATTATTAGTAGACTTAGAATTTATAAATTCTATTTACATATTAGTTTTAAGAATTTTATGACTTTATTTCAACTTCTTTAGGACAGATAATATTTGCTGGTGTCCTTTCTATGTTCTTGAAAACTTTTATTTTTAACAGCAAATTTCTAAGTTCACTAGGGTCCATTAAAGTCATATTGAAGAAACAGAAAAAGAATAAAGCACCAGGTATAGGAAAAAATAAAATAAAATACACTGACAGTCTATTATTTTTTCCTTGGAACTAAAACATTGCTTGCAATAGTACCAGATGTCAAACAATCTACTAGCCAATAAAAATTGCAATCCTAAGCTCTTAGAAATAAGCAATGCCAAATGTGGGTTTGACTAATTGTAGTGGTAGCACCCAAGGTTATAAATAACTCTCAGTACAACTTATAACAAGATAGGTTTCTTGTGTATCCCCTCCAGATAAAGGAGGATTCAGCTGCAGCAAAATGATGATCAGAATTAATGAAGAGTTTTCAATGCTAGCAAGTGTGGTGCATGAGTTTGCTGTTGAATGAATTTGGGATATATATTATCAGCCTATTCATAGAAAATATAAGCACAAACAAAATTGCAGGTAATTACTGATGACCAACTCAACTTAGATCATAACCCATTTGTCATCACTTATAATTAATTTAAAAAACTAATAAGATTGTGAAATAGTAGCTAGAGAGATGTTCCAACAGGTAGAGTACTTGTCTTGCCTGCAGTCAACCATGGTTTGATCACCAGAACCACAAAATATCTAATCACCTTTGGGAATGAACCATGAGCACTGCCTGGTAAGTCTGCAAACCCAAATTTCTAAGAAAAGACAGACTTTTAAAAATGCCTTTTAGGGGCCAGAGCAATAGCGGTAAGGTGCTTGCCTTGCACGTAGCTGACCCAGGACAGACCTTGGTTCCATCCCCTGAGTCCCAAATGGTCCCTCAAAGCAGGAGCAATTTCTGAACATATAGCCAGTAGTAACCTCTGAGCATCACAGCGTGTGACCCAGAGACCAAAAAGAAATGCCTTTTATTATCTATTTATTTTATTATATTAGCTATCTTTTTATTATTTATTATTTTTTGCTTCATGGGATAACACCTCTGCATATATTGAACTCTTCTATATAGTATTTTATGCCCCATGCAAACAAGAAATGTATTTTCCTGTTCCAGTAAATGATACAAAGTTATAAGCTTTAATTTCCTGGACATTTCTCCAAAGCAGAAGAGGGTCATATTTTGTACCCAACAATATAATATATTGTTATATATTATATATAATAATATATTATATTATATTATATTATATTATATTATATTATATTATATTATATTATATTATATTATATTATATTATATTATATTATATTATATTATATTATATTATATTATATTATATTATATTATATTATATTATATTATATTATATTATATTATATTATATTATATTATATTATATTATATTATATTATATTATAT
>PVKC010036600.1:0-13198 GCA_004027635.1 Crocidura indochinensis
GAACTGAGAGGGCTAAGAGAAAGAAACTAAGAGGAAGAATTAAGAAGCAGACAGGAGGTAATAGGGGTAGGGGCCTCAAACACACTGGCCATGCATGAGCTCCAAATTGTAACAAGCAAAGCTAAAAGTGTATCTGTGAAGAAGACTGAGGGTGGGAGGAAAATTATGGACATTGATGGAATAAAGTTGATGCCAGTGACAAGAGTGGTATTGTAGTATTACAGGCCTGAAGTTCTGAATTATGATCCCTCTATTAAAACTAAATATAATTGAAAATAGAATGTCAAAGACTGGAACAGAACTGGAATCAACAGGGTTCATCCAGAGTGATTGTTCCTCTGATGAGGTTAATAATATCCTAGGAGATCAAATAAATATATAAGACCTAAGGAAAGAATCTAACCAAGGTTTTTATAACCTCTTACAGAGCAAGATGTAAAAATATGGCCTAAACACTAGGGCATGTTTTATATTGCTAACCAAAATGGTGCCACCATTACTTCATTCAATGGTATTTGATGAAATGCTCCAAGAGATAAGATTTCATCCTTGGTTCTTTCACTTCCCCAGTTTATTGGCAAGAAAGTATTCATAAAGAGCACTCAGAGATATAAGAGCAGTTACCACCAGTGACAAGAACAGGTGATCTGACATTTAGATACTATGATGCTTTCGGTTATCGAGAGCTATACTAGACATAGCCCTGGAGGCACAATTCAGGGATCTTGAAGTGCTGGGGATAGAACCAGGATCCTGAGCATGCAAAGCATGTCCCCTTTAGCCCTGTGCTAGCTTCCATTTTGAGGGATTTTTGTCTAATGTTGAGGAAACACTTCATGTGTAGTACACAAGTGATAACACTTCATGTGTGGTACACAAGTGCTATTCCTGACATTCCCAGGGGTGTTCAGAGAACCATAAAGTGTCTGGGATCAAACCTAGAACCCCTGCATGTAAATAAAGCACAGGCTCATCCCACTTAGCTAGCTCCCTTGTCCCTTCAGCAGGTTGAGTTCAGATTTAACCACTGACTTGGAGAAAACCAAAGAAAAAGTCTGTATCATACTTAGACACTGCCAAGTGACAGTGAATTATTTGGGCTCCATGACCCAATCCAAGCTGTTCCAACACATTTCAACCTCGCCTAATAAATACCCACAACTCCATTAGAATACTCTCTTCTATTTCCCAAATGAGGACAGAGAGATACTGTGGTTAAACTACTCATTTCAAGGAACATAGCCAGGAAAAGGAAGCCTGGGATGTTTTGACCACACTGAGGGAAAAGCAATAACGACAGTTGCAAAAAAAGACCCTGATGAGTATAAGTGAGGGGAAGTGTCTGAGAAATGACATCAAACGAGAGTCCCAGGGAGTCCATATGGATGTCATTTTGTCACATGGATATTCTGAAATGCTCAGTACAATGAGATCCCTGAGACAGCAAAGTAGCTAGTCCAATCAAGCCGCAGGCTCCCCAATTAGATATCTAAGTGAAAAGAATTGTAATCATCCCTGACACCCTACTGGTGACAAACCAGCTGGGCAGAGCAGTCAACATTTTGGCTAGATTTTAAAAGGATTCAAGATAATTAGGGGAAAGGCAGGATAATGACCAGCTAAGGGATCCTACTATATGATGTGGAATATAGGAAGGAACTACAGGTGTTAACTAGAGAAAATGAAACTCTATGTGAAAAGAGGACCGTTTTTTTCCTTCAGGTTTCAAATGTGAAAAACAAAACCATTTAATCTATTGGACTTTTATTCAGGAAGAGATTGAACAATCTTGTACCTGAATCTTTTTTTGTTTTGTTTTGTTTTTTTGGTTTTTGGGTCACACCCGGCAGTGCTCAGAGGTTACTCCTGGCTCCATGCTCAGAAATTGCTCCTGGCAGGCACGAAGGACCATATGAGGAACCCGGGGATCCAACTGCAGTCCGTCCTAGGTTAATGCAGGCACCTTACCTCCAGGGCCACCACCCGGTCCCTTGTACCTGAATCTTACACAACTGTGGGTCCCACATTTTGTTCCGGAACTTCTTCAAGTCAAGGAGGTTAAATAAAGAGAGGTGTATGTAAAGTGGGAATATAAAATATAATGGACCAAACATAAGACTTTCACCAAGTTCAGCAAGGATGACTGACTGGCAGATATGCAGAAGGTGGAATATTTGCCTAGATATGCATATTCTTACTCTAGAACTCAGAAAAGACAACCTAAAAACACCCAAGTACATACCTTCCCTAGCAGTGGTAGACAAAGAAAGCTAGATTTCTTCAAATGATCTACAAAACACACCTAAAAATGATGGTTCCTTCCCTTTTATAACTATACCTAACACAAGATCCATACAAGGAAATAATATGAGAGGAGGAATTCTGGAAACTGTCTTTCAATCTAGCTAAGCAACATCAAAGATGGAAAATTATTAGATTCCTAACCAATATAAGCATATGAGCTACCCAAGCAGTGAATGAGTGAAAGAAAGCAGATACCTGATGCATTTTATCTTGTCTAGGGAAATGGGCAGAAAAAAATACCCTCTCTGCTGTAAAAGGAATTTACTCACCAGATGGATGTTTAAGACCCTTTCCTACACTGAAATATCATCATTCAAATATTAAGCATAGAGAGTTCAAGAAACTCATTTTGAGCATAAGCATGTGGCCACTAGAAGAGTCACACAAAAGAAGAAGTCCCAGAATCTGAAATCTTGATTTCTACAATCCACTTGGTGATGATTTCAAAACTTCAGAGATGCCCATGATTAGGACATAAAGGAATGTCTGTTTTAGCAAAGTGTGAAGTTTTCAAACACATGGTGTAACTTGCTTCTTGTTATGGTAAGGTATATTGTTAATTGGAGCTTCTTAAACTTTCCCACTACCAATTCCCTCTCATCCAAAAATTTTTTCATGACTCTAGATCAGTGGTCCTCAAACTACAGCCTGTGGGCCACATACTGTATTTGTATTTCCCATTTTGTTTCTTCACTGCAAAATAAGATATATGCGGGGCCCGGGAGATAGCATGGAGGAAAAGCGTTTGCCCTTCATGCAAAAGGTCATCAGTTCGAATCCCGGTGCCCCATATGGTCCCCCGTGCCTGTCAGGAGCAATTTCTGAGCATGGAGCCAGGAGTAACCCCTGAGCACTGCCGGGTGTGACCCAAAAACCAAAAAATAAATAAATAAATAAAATAAGATATATGCAGTGTGCATAGGAATTGATTCGTAGTTTTTGTTTTTACTATAGTCCGGCCTCCAACAATCTGAGGGACAGTGAATTGCCCCCTGTTTAAAAGTTTGAGGACTCCTGCTTCTAGATATATAAAATGCGTATAAAAATTAACCATTTGGGGGCCCGGGAGATAGCATGGAGGTAAGGCGTTTGCCTTTCATGCAAAAGGTCATCGGTTCAAATCCCGGTGCCCCATATGGTCCCCCGTGCCTGCCAGGAGCAATTTCTGAGCATGGAGCCAGGAATAACCCCTGAACACTGCCGGGTGTGACCCAAAAACCAAAAAAAAAAAAAAATTAACCATTTGATGATAAAAATGCAAAGAACTTTACAGCACACCACTTTATAGTATCTTGGCAGACAATATAAGAAGCTAAGACATAGAATATATTGTGCAAAATTAAGAAGAGCCTTGCTACCAGGAGATGGAACATTTTTCCAATCTTTTCATTCACTTGGGGCTCAAATCATCTCCTCCCTCTCCTATTCCCTATACCAAAATCCTATTAAGTAGCATGTTTTCTTTTTCCTCAATCAGAAGAGAATGCTTGGTACAACAGGAGTGATACCCACTAAAACAGCTCACAACCGCAAAGTGTGAACCCTACTAAGGGATCTGCTTCTCCTCATTTTGAACCATTGACAGATGAGTTTGGGCTTGAAGGCAAAAGACACTTAGTCCAAGTCAAACAAATTAAGGATTATGGCAACTCACCAAAATAACAACAACAAAAAAATCCTGACAACTTCTCCAAAGAGCAAAGAAGGAACAATATCTACACTTGAGCATATGCTCAACTGCCTAAAACCAATGACTTTTAAACTTGCAAAATAAAATATGCATGCCCTTTGGCACCTAAATAAATAGCATATTCTTCATTTAACTTTTATATCACCACTTCTAACCAACTCATTCACAACAACTCAAGTTTTTATCTCGCCATACTTAACTGCGGAAGATTTTTACAAAAGACTTCACAAATCATGTGCCACGTTGCTTTTCTCTTTTGCAATTTAAAAATGTACCTTCATCTCCCATTTTGGACTCATCCTGTGAAGTCTTTGTTATCCCAATTTCCTGTGCTGGACAGCCAAAGATAAAAACCATTGGGTAATTAGACTGGGTGAAGAAGAGGAGAGAGGCACTAAGTGAAATCAGCACCACCAAAGACCAGGAAATATGATTTTGTGCTTTTATTTCACAAGATGTCATCTAACAGCTTACACTGGAACAGTTCAAATACCTCTTACTCATGGCATTGCACCAACTCCTGCCATATGTATGGGAGTCACCAGCCAATACATTCAATGCCAGTGAGAATATGCAGATTAATAAAATTCTTACCAGTTGCAGACTTGTCCACGACCCTCTTTCCACCTATTAATGCGTTTCAGGTTCAGGGCTTATGGCCCAGGCTAATTTTTTTTCTGATGGCTGAGTTACGCCCACCAAAACAGCATAACATCCAGACAGCAATCCCAGGGGCAAATGTGAGGAAGATTTTCTGATTATGTCATCAAACAGGAAACCTCATGGAGACTCTGGGATTAATGCATTTTCCACTGGAGCTGAAAGCAGGCAGGATACAGTCACTGGAAGCAAGAATGGGAGGGGAGACATTAGCTGGGGTAGAGGCAGAGACTTTCATAAAACATTTGAAAAAATCCCTCGTTCATTCCCATCTGAAGCCTCCCAGCAAATAAAGATTTTAAAACGTCAGCTGTATGGGGTAACTAGTAAAATTATACAAGTCCTGGCTATGAATGTACCTCACAAAGAGTTTCTCTAAACTATGGCACCATTCTTGCTCCAGATGGCATAGAAAATAATTTATAAATGACAAAAGTTCAATGGGTGCACGGCAGCTGTTCAGTTCCAGTTCTTTGGCCACCCACTTCAGTAGAACTGAAAGCTTTCAATCAACTCATGTCTCTCCGAGGGCTTTCTAACAGCATCCGAACATGTGTACAATATGTTCTCAGAAAGAAGCTGGCCAAATATGAAAGATTAGAAAATCAAGTTCAAAACAAAGAGGAAAATACAAATATATACCAGGTTCTCAGAAATCTCTAATGCCAACCAAGGGTTTGGGAACAAAGGTCTTTGCATTTTCGGAACTAAACTTTTGTACAATGTCCTATTTTTTCCTTCACATACATTACTCACAACTCTCTTCTGCACAGACTAAGAACTATCTAGAATGTTGGCATTGTTGTTTTAATATCTAATTTATATATGATTGCCTCTCTCGCTTTCTCTCTTCTACAACTCCTTACACATTAAGGAAGCATTGGGTTTTAACAGTGGTCCAAGGTTTCCTTGGAAACCTAATGTTTCCCACTGTAGAGTTCTGTTCTAAAATCCAGACATAAAGATTCTAAGGATTGTTAGGTTTATCTATATCTCTTCTCTATATCACTGATGCATCCATTGACCCTGGTAGTTAGATCCATGCTGGAATGTCATGATGTTTAAAACTCAACTATGAAGAACTTTATAAATCATAGTGTTTTAACAAATTTTTAAATAAGATTCTAAGGAACCATAGTAATATAAAGCAAACATAATCTTACTATTTAGGTCTAGGCAAACCACTGACAACAAAAGAAAAAAAAGAGATGATAATTTAGATTAGCTAAATTCTTTGAGTTATTTAAAAGCAAATTTGGACCTGAAACATAATATAGTGGGTAGGACACTTGCTTTGCACATGGCCAACAAGAGTCCAATTCCTGGTCTTCCAACCACTGCCCAAACTAATTCCCAAGCATAGAGCCTAAACACCACTAGGTGTGGTCCACATCTCTTCACAAAAAAACAAACAAAAAAAACAAAAAACAAAAAAAAACACACACACACAAACAAAAAATACCAGACTGAACTATAAAACTTTACTCATACAATTTCTCATTCTTTGAAAATATCGAAACGAAGAGAACTACAACAGATATGACTATTTCAATTTTTAGTATATTAGCTATTTAAGGACCATTTGCTGGATCAATTCTCTGATCAGAAGTCTTCATTGAGAATAGAAGCTTTTTAAGTTTAAACCTATCCAGGTGTGAAATGAATAGACAGGTGGGGAGAATAAATAACTGATATATTTTGTAATATCCCAAATACTAGAATTTGAGATTCTATAACTGGTGACACCAACAGACACATTTATCCGATGTCAGTCTTCTCCATTAAAAATAAAAAGAATCTCCTACAGGGCTTACAAGCTGAATGTTGGTGAATAGATTCTAACTTAAGAATGCAGCGTATAAAAACTGATTAAAGGAGGGGAAAAAAAGAAAATTGAAACAAAAGCACCATAACAAAGTGAACAGTGGTATCATAAACTTCTTTATAGTAATAAAGCAATTGATTAATAATTTACTAGTTAAAGCAATTTTAACTTGCTTAAAGATGTTTACAATTTCCAAAGATGTCAAACAAAGCAGCACAAGTGGAAAACAATAGTTCTCCAATTTTGTAAAAAGCCTTTGGAAATATGCTTTTTATGCCATTTTTAACAACATTAGTTTGTGACTTATTTTTTCAGGCATTGCTCTATTCATTAATAGATGAGGAACAAAAGAAATAGTACTGAAAACAGTTCAAGTATTATCTACTTGGAAAGACCAGAAATCAAGGAAAACTGGCTCATCTTCTGTATAATTTTGCAGGGAGAAAGATAACATGAATTTCTGTAAATTCAGTCTGTCTGTATTCAGGAATCACTCATGGAGGTGTGATATTTAGATCATATTTGGGATCAAATCCACCATGGTACTTAAAGAAATTGTTATTAAATAAAATAATGGGGTCAGCCATATGCCAAGCAAGCATTCTATCCCCAATATTATTTTTTTGGCTTCACCTTTGCTATCTTCTTAAAACGTGTTTTTCTCAAGAAACACATGTGTAACCACAGTGCTTAAATCAAGCACTTAATTTTTTTTTAAATAAAAACATGTTTTTCTCTAGTTACTCTATTAGTAGGGGTGAAAAATCAGAAATGCAAAGAACTTTTTTTCATTTCTCAATGAGCAAAAGCAATTAAACACCTTTACCCAGAGTTGAGCAGGAGATGCAGAGATTTGGCAAGGATTAAAATTTATTCTGAAGGTACTACAAGGATGAAATGTTAAACCAAAGAAATGTATTCGTTGTGCAAAATATCTCTACTTAAACAAATTATTCCAAACTTTGGACTGAATACATCCAATAAGCTGCAGAAGAACAAGGATCTGTTGTCTCTTTTCTTTGCCTCAAGGAACTTGGACAGACAGCCACCAGACAGTCTACTGAACTCTCTGCAGCCTCCAAGGGGGGATATTTTGTATTCCAATCTCTGGACTACAAAATGAACATAAACAAGGTAGTTCTGTAATTTAAGATACTGTGTTAGAAAAAAAAAAAGAAAGAAAAAAAAAGATACTGTGTTAAGATTTTAGAGCAAATTAGACTGAGTCTGTGACTACATCTGACCCAGTCCACTAGCCAATGACAAAACCCACCAAAAACCAGCAATGTGCTGTGCGTAAATAAAATTAATTATTTGGAAAAGAGTTACTAAAAAACAAGGTAACATTACAGAAGCCAATGCTTGCTAGGCAAGCAACCTAATACATAAGTACTTATGTGAAATGACAATCATTTTCCAGACATTAAAAAAAATACTAGGCTCTTTTCATGCAATAACTCATTTTACAATCTCTCGACCCAACTTGACAAGTTACTAAAAGCAGATCAGCACTAAACTATAGAACTTCACAATTTAGAATAAAGCTATAGTCATCAAAACAGTATAGTAGGCATATAAGAACAGATAAAAAGATTAACAGAACAAAAGAGAGAGTACAAAAATTTACCTACAGAAATAGATGACAAATCTCTGAAAATTAGCAAAGGCCATAAATAGAGACAGTGTTATAACGACATTTTTTCAACAAATGGACATCCAAATGTAGGGGAAAAAATGAATCTAAACATAAATCTTAGACCCTTAACAAAAAATGGACTGAAAATGGTCTAAGAATACCAAATTATAGTCTCTTAGAAAATAATAACCTCAGAAGATAATTTACAATGGTAAACCCACATGAGTGTGGCAAAGATTTCTTAGATACACTGCCAAGAGTACAATCTGTGAAAAAAATCATTGATAAGTAGGACTTCATTACAATTAAAAAATGTCTCTTTTGTGAAGAAAACTGTCCAAAGAATTAGAATTAAAGCAAGAGAATGGGGGGAAACATTTGCAAAAGGCTCATCTGATAAGAGCTGTTAATCTATCCAAAGTAAACAAAGAACACCTAAAAACCTGATTATAAAACAAACCAACAAGTAACAATGTACAAAAGATTTGAACAGAAACTCTGACCAAAGAAGATATACAGATGACAAATTTGCATTCAAAATCTGTTTTACATCATAGGTCACCTGGAAAACACAAATATCACCAAACGCTGCCAACAACATGGAGCAACAGAAACTCCTTTTAACTGTGGGTGATAAAGCAAAAGGCAAATCCTTTCCCAACTAAATCTGAAGTGACCTAAGCACAGTAGTGGAGGGACATGGGAACTTTGCTGGACAAAGATGCAATGACTTTGTACAACAATGTTATAAGCTTTAACACTATTATAAACATATTAACTATAACAAAACAAGATTTAAGGCAAAATTAAGCATTCATCAATCATGGTACCTGTATTTATCCATAAGAGCTCAACTCATCTACATATCCATATGGAAACCTACAGAGGATTGTTTGGTTGTTGGTTTTCTTTTTTGTTTGTTAGTTTTTAATTTAGTCCCTATGAATCACAAAGGTATTCATGATTGGGTTTCAGGCATTCAGTGCTTCAACATCAAACCCTTCACTGGGGTCCATTTCTCTCCACCGAATACCTCAATACCCATTTGCTTCCCATCCACCAGTCTGCTTCTACCAGAGAAGCAGAGTTTTCAGTAATAGTTTATAAACTGTAGTTTAATGCACTGTTGCTGGTAGAGATTCATATATAACACTTTTACCACCTTTCAGTACCACCTCCTCCTCCTGATTAGACATTTCCCTCCACCACAGATGTTGCTCCCTTCTTGCTCTATTCCCCAGGCTCCTCAAATAGAATTTTCCTATCGAACACCATTTCTCATGTTCTTTGTTTCCACTGTCTTCAGGCATTCATTATCCCACCATTATGTTTCTTTACATCCCTCATATAAGAGAGATCATTCTCTGTCGGTCTCTCTCCCTCTGACTTATTCTACTCAACATGACATTTATTGGAATGTCATTCAGAATTACCAATAGTTATATGATATTCTTTAGTCAGTGAATGGATAAACAATTTCATAACAATAATGAATGATTATTCAATAATACAAATACATGAGTATCAAATCCTGGAAAGACATGAAGAAACCTTCCTTGGATATGACTAAAATAGCTTGTCAATCTCAAAGTCAATTTGCTGTGTGACTCCAAGTGTGACCTTCAGACAAAGGCAAAACTATGGAAATAATAATAATATGATTCAAGGTGTCAGGAACTTTGAAAGGATGGGAAGGGGTAAATAAGTAGAAAACAGAAGCATTTTAAGACAGTGAAAATACTGAGCACTAAAATGACCCATACCTCTATATATTTTTCCAAACACATAAATACATAGCACTCAACAATGAACTGTAATTAAAAAGTGAACTTCAGGTGAGGGACTCCAAAGAGTAGGAAGAATGGTAATGCATGGATATTGGAAAAAAAGAGGAAAACTTTTGTGCCATTTTCCTCTATTGATCTATGATCTTAGAGCCAGAAAGACTGTTTTAAAGTTTAAAAATCACATTTTTAAACAATCCCTAATGTAAGATCATCACTATACAAGATATCTTTCTATTCATTACTTGGGGTTGGAGAGATAGCATGGAGGTAGCATGTTTGCCTTGCATGCAGAAGGATGGTGGTTCGAATCCCTGCATCCCATATGGTCCCCTGAGCCTGCCAGGAGTAATTCCTGAGCTTAGAGACAGGAGTAACCCCTGAGCACTGCCAGGTATGACCCAAAAACAAAAGCAAAAACAAAAAAAAAAGATATATTTCTGATTACAGAAATACTTTCTCTATATATACTTTCTGACCTACTAGTCTCCGATGTCATGTGGCTACTGACATTTAAATTATGACGGTTGCAACTAGGAAATTAACTTTTTTGTTTTATTTTGAGTTAACCAACTATATTTCCAGCTTAACTAGCCATATATGATCAGTGATTGCCATACCAACTGATGGTTCTTTCCAGGCTCACCAGTAGGAAAAAAAAAAAAGATTCATTATTTGAATCCTGATTCAAAAATGCAGAAGAATGTCGCAACTGGAATTGCAATTCAATTTCAATGTATTTGATTCATGTAATGACTTTCTAAATCTCTGAGGCAGATCTACCTTTGGAACCAAGGAAAAAATCTATGATTGGGATATCAATCTTTCAGAAGTCTCTAGTTTTCTATATCATACTGTTCTATGATTTTTTTTTATGAATGGCAACATTTTCATACAACATTAATATGTGCAAAAAAATAAAGCAGTGAACTATTGCAAAAACAGGACTTGGGTGATTCCATGATATCTGAGGAAGAAAAGGTACAATTGAGAAGAAAACAATCCTCTTTTTATTTTATTGGTAAGGCTCAAACCCCGAACTTTAAGAATGAGAACACAATAGAAGGCCTTTGTCTAGCACTCCACAATTTGCATTCTCCTACCTTGATAGACATAACAGTGAGTTGGTTTTGTCAGGTGTAAACAGTGTTTTCGCACTTCCTACAGAAGTGCGCCTTCGTTATTATTCAACATTTAATTAAGTCATAACACCAGAAAAGATCTGGTGGTGGGTTTCAGCACACGCACCACATGCTACAAACTAACCGAAACAGAGGATTGGAGTTTATGCCTGTAAGTAATACTATAAGTGTAAGTGCTGTCACTGATAGGAAAGTACACAGGGCAATGGCCTAGATCATGCACCATTAGACACGGGTCTCTCATGGGTGCACCAGTCTGTGTGACAGAGTATCTCTCAAATGGAGATTAAAATACTGCCTTTATGCCCAGTCAATCCTAAGTAGAATGTTCCACACATAAAGAGCAAACAATAAGTGTCTATTCTCATAACACATGGTCTTATCTTAAGATCATCTTTAGCTATTTCAAGTCCAAAATTTTTATGACACTACTCCAGTTCCAACTCACTCTTGACCCTGTCTATATAGGGAGAACCCTATCAACCAAGAGTTTGACATTTCTATTTCTTTATGACAGAAGATGAAGTGTCCCTTTGATATGTTCTGTTCACTTCCTGATGTTCAAGACACAGTTCTTTTTAATAGAGAATGAAGGAAACAACCACTTTATTTCAGCAGTTCCTCCCAGTCTTAGAAACACACTGCTTCTATTTGATCATTGTCTATTTGATGTTGTCAGCCATATTTTTTCTTCCAGAGAAGAGATTTAAGCAAGAAGAAGACCAAAAATTCTGGAAGACTTTGTAAACCAAAGAGACCTAGGAAACCACATATTAGAATCCACAAAGTTCTTTTTTGAAATCTAAGCCTGGAAAGTGAAATTGCTTGCCCCAAATTTCTAAGAAATTCTATTCACTTGAAAAAAAAAAAAAAAACTTCTATTCACTTTATTCTAATTCACATTAGAAAGTTCTAGTAGTCAGAGCTCTTTGGCTCTGGGAACCTGGGATCCACATACTAGAACTTTCTAAAGTATTGAAAGTAACCACTGCAGCAAATGAGAATGGGCACAGTTAAAATTCAACACCACTCATTGACTGTTAGTACAGCTGTAAGAGATGTTTTCTTGGAATATAAATAAATGGGTTGGGTCACTGGATGAACATATGGCACAATATATACCTTTGCCAAAAATTCAAAACAAAGAATATTTAAAAATATACTATATACAGTCATTAGAGGCAGATTTAAAAGCTGGGGTTTTGTTGCTTTAGTTTTCCAATGACTTATTGACAAATTACATAGGTCCCTCTCTTCCTGGATCTGATATAAATCTCAAACCACAATGGCTTACTATAAGTCAAGGTTCCTATCACAAAATACACTGGCTCCCAAGAGGCCTCCAATAAAATATAGGAAAAATTCATAAAAACAATACTTTTATTACTTGTATTTAAGTGAATCTTTAAAAAATTCCTTGATAAAAATACATTCAGTTATTATATGTGATTGCCATTTGTTAGTGCTTCCCATGATCTGATTCAACCACGAGAACTCTCCATGCATATTTTCACAGAAGAAAGTAAGAAGAAATAGTTTTATATGAAAATAAATTTTATGGGACTGGAAAAAATAGTATAGAAGGAAGGGCAATTGCCTTTCACATGGCTGAACTAGGTATAATACCTATCATCCCATGTGGTTTCCTGAACCCACCAGGAGTAATCGCTAAGCACTCAGCCATGTATAAGCTCTGAGCACTGTCAGATGTGGCCCAAATATTAAAAGTCAAAAGCCAACAAAACAAAAGCAAATAAAAAATCTGCAAAAGTTATCTACCAAATGATGGGATGGCAGAAAATATTTTTTTTTTTGGTTTTTGGGTCACACCTGGCAGTGCTCAGGGGTTACTCCTGGCTCCATGCTCAGAAATTGCTCCTGGCAGGCACGGGGGACTATATGGGGCACCGGGATTCGAACTGATGACCTTTTGCATGAAAGGCAAACGCCTTACCTCCATGCTATCTTCTGGGCCCCCAGCAGAAAATAATTTTAAGGGATGAGACAGGCAACATATGTAAATTATTGGTGGGCCTGCATCAGCACATTGATGTTGACATGGACCACTAGAGGTTCACCCTTGAATACGCTTTAATGTACACAAATTGCAGTGTCAGCATTAAATTGTTAGAAGGACCAAGTACTCACTTATGAACC
>PVKC010036601.1:0-13186 GCA_004027635.1 Crocidura indochinensis
AGGAAGGAAGGAAGGAAGGAAGGAAGGAAGGAAGGAAGGAAGGAAGGAAGGAAGGAAGGAAGGTTGTTTCTTCATGGTAGAGGCAAAGGTCACCCCAGACTTTTCTATCCAAAAAGTGTCCTGAAACACTGAGAGTCAAAAAGACAATGTAGCTTGTAGTTAGAAATGTGAGCACTGGAATAAATTTATATGAATTGTCTCCTCTAAAAGCTTTAGAACTTTGGGCAATTTGTCTCTTGATAGAGAATCAGAAAATTAGAGAACTATACAATAAAAATAATTACCCATATATCTACCACCCTAACATGTCAGTATAATTTGAGTCTTTTTGCAATGTATCTTCTCTCTTTGGTGGTCACCGGGGGGGGGGTGTATTATTTTACTCTATATTTTCTTTTTTCATTATAAAAACAGCATTTTCCATGTACTAAAAAGTTCTTCCTGGACATTACTTTGAATTATGGCAGTCTTTCATTTTTTACTCATATGTCTCAATTGTAAACACAAAAATGTCTTAGGGAAAGAATCTGTTCTTTTCCTTGGGATCTTTGCCTTGCAGAGTCTGTTTGTATTATTTGCCTGTTCAACAATGACTATACATTGCATAGGTTCAGAGTAATGAAAGCATTATTAAAACAGCCTGTTGCTTCTACCTATGAGGGCAAGTGGTCTTTGCCATTAGTCCAGTTTTCCAGATATCAAAGTGAAAATTCTTACAGGATTTCACACAAGAATATCACAAACCTACAACTTCCACAGGGAACTTATTTCAGTTTTTTGATCTTAAGTGACTGATCATTTCTACTTCTGAAAGTTCTTATTTTAGAAAAAAAAAGGCCTGGTTTTGTAGTTAAAAATTGCCTTCCTGCCTATCACAAATAAAGTAATTTTATTCTCTTTCTTAAATGTTCTGAGAAATCAGCAGGTAATTAAGGGAAATATTTATTGATAAATACACATATACTTGGCAATTACCAGGTGTACATGAATGAAGCTGGGAAGTAACTGTAGGTAAATTTGTGCTCACACTAAACAGATATTGATGAACCTTGCTTTCCATTTAACCATGCTTGCAATTTCATTGATCGTCTTTGTTTTGCTAAAAACATTTAATGTTGTATAGAAGTATTGCCTATGTTTGCTATTAAAGCTTTTTACTCCTGTTTTGGTTTATGTCTCCTTCCACAGATCACCAACAGCAAACAGAAAATACCTTGAAATGCAAGCAGTCCCTAAATTATTATACCTATTACTTTTTATCCATAGTAAACATAGAAGAAAGAAATGCAATGTACAATTCTATATATGTAGAGCAGATAGAATATAAAAATAATAAATACTAAAACTATAAAACAAGTTGCATGATATTAATTAATATTAATAAAAAGTGGGTTTAGGTATTGCCTTCATGATAGTAAATATGATACCGTTTTGCTTTCATCCAATATTTATACCCAAAAAACCATTTTGGTTTAGGAAATAAAGCAGTGATAAAAAATTACGGTCTTTGAATATTGGACTTTGACTGGTCTCCCGCTGCCCTTTATTGTATGTTTCAGTAAAATACAGTGCATCTTGCTGTTTTATTTCATTGTTTGTGGCCCGTTCAAAATCCTATCGTCCAGCTGCCCAGCATAAATGAACAACAAATCAGAAGAACCAGAGAGACACTTTAACTAATTAAACTGGACCTGAAATTTTCTTTTTACTGCTAAATTATCACCTTATTGCAATTATTTTTACGCATTGTGATCATTTTTACACATTGTGATTATTTCTGCAAAATGTAGGGGAATTACGAGTCAGAGAATAAAAGCATACCATCTTCAAGTTTCACACTTGGCCAGAGAGATAGTATAGGAGTTGAGGTTATTACCATGAGGCTGACTGGTTTGATCCCTAACAATGTATATGCCTCTTAAGTATCCTTACCACCACCAGAGGAACCCTCCAACCCACCCCAACTCTTATGAACAATAAAGAAGTCAGGTTTCTTATTTTGTCAATGGAGTTTGAATAATTCAGTCTTTTTTCTTTCTTTCCCTCTCTTCTCTATTTTCTTTGTCTCTTTCTCTTCCTTTCTTTATCTTTCTTTCTTTCCCACTAAAGACTTAACAACTTTTTAAAATAAAGATCATTTGATCTAAAGAACTTTGTCACAAAGTAGAGGAAAGGAAAGTAGCATTACTCTTTCACACAAAACAATAGACAAATTAGATAATGGTGATCTATTTAGTTCTGAAGGGAAATCCACATTTCACCTCAGAGCTAAATAAATAGGCTTTAGCTCATGTGAAGAATTGCAGGTGTTATTAGAGCATCCAATGTCTATAATATAATAATTATTGTAGAGAAGTTTTGCTATATTTGTGTATAACATTTAGAACTTTCAGATAAAACTGAATATGTCATTTCAAAAGCAAAACAATATCTTAACCAATATCACATTTTATAGAAAATCATATATATAGACAATGGAGAAAACCAGAGCCATAATATCTGTGAACACAGCACAACTCTGAGGGAACAATTCTCATATATTACAATGTAAATAGTGATTTGATTAAATCTCATTTTTTTCTCTACCACCTGTTTGGAAATATTTTATTGCAAGAAAGTTAGAACAAAATTTACTCTCTTTTAGGACCTAAGTTTTTTTTTAACTGTTGCTGAATGAAATTAGGAGGGCACTGATTAAACAATTGGCTATATTAAAAAATAAAATAAGACATATATTAGAGGAGCTTCTCAGAGTTTAATTGCTTAAGAATTGTTCTTTAGGGGCCCGGGAGATAGCATGGAGGTAAGGCGTTTGCCTTTCATGCAAAAGGTCATCGGTTCGAATCCCAGTGCCCCAGATGGTCCCCCATGCCTGCCAGGAGCAATTTCTGAGCATGGAGCCAGGAGTAACCCCTGAGTACTGCCGGGTGTGACCCAAAAAAAACAAAAAAAAAAATCAAAAAAAAAAAAAAGAATTGTTCTTTAAGAGGACAACTTTCAGAAGCTTTGGGAATATTTACTATGTATGGACCATATATGAATATGATGTGATATACCATTTGAATATAATGTCTTGTGGCCATTTCTAACATAAAAATGAATCTGGTCAGTGATCCTTCTATCTATTTAGAGTTGAGCATTGTTTTTGTATTTGAAATAAAATAATATACATTTTCAAAAATTATATTATCAACTTTGCCATTGACTCATACTCACTTTTATTTTATTAACCTTATATCTGCATTAATAAGGAAAGGGACTCATATTTTTACAACTTCATTCTAATTCTGAAGTACAAAAGAAGGTAAAACTTCAGAGGAAACCCAATGTATTTACTCATAAGTACTTTTCACTGTATAGTATATCAATGTTTCTTATCTGATCTTTTACCCACTGGATATAGAAAAATATTAAAGACCTTTAAATGAGTTAATATCAAGTAATATATAATAATATATTCCAAAAAATGACTATTGACTTTTTTGATTACTTTGGTTTCCTTGAACTAAACAAACTTATCTTGATGATGCCCGATGCCAACTGTTTAATCATACATTAGAATGACTCAAGATGTGCTTTCAAAGCAGTTCTGTTTATCATGACCATGCAAGGTCAAATCTTTCCTCATATCTCCTCACGTATGCCTTACTGCTCTGAAGATTGTTGTACCCATATAGGCGGGATATCCAATCCCCACAATGTATACACCAAACAGGCATTCAGACATTCAGTCTGTTGTCTGCATTGGTAGTAAGAATTCTGCTATATTGGTGAGAGATATGTTGATTATATCTCAATAAAAAAAGGTGTGTGGGGCAGGGGAGAATAAAATGGGAATTCCGCAGCAGAAGCAATCCATCCATTGACTTATGAGTGACCTGGGAAATTATTAGAATTCTCAGAGAGCTAAGGTGCGAGGAAATGATTAACACATCTCCATAAATCACTGCAGATTTCAGATTTAAGTACATGCTAAAAATGGCAGGGACTCTTGGGTCTTCTATTTATAAATATGGGCCTTTTCTTTTGCATCTCCTCTGCCCTCCTCCCCTTTGGATCAAAGAGAGAATTCTGAGCCTGACTGAAAAACAATGGTAAATGTTTGCATTGCTGCAATTCACGCTGGTGCCATAAGTGAATTTAAGGCAGACTGGGCTCTATAAACAAAATAAAATGATGGCATCCAAATGAAAATATGTAGAAAAGATACTGGGGGGAAAATGCTTCAGAGAAGCAGTCTGGTTAGTTGTAAAATGACTTTAAATTAGGCTTTAAAAAGGATTGCTAAATCTTGACACATATATGAGCAGCTTATTATCATGCAATTGTGCAGTAGTTGCTTGATCTTGTTACTGATTCGTCACATATGAATAAATGATTAATTACCAGAAAGGCTAAAACAGAGTAGAGTGAGAGTACTGAAGCTCACCCTGAAAAAGGGGCTTAAACACGTTTATTGCCCTTTAAGTGCATTTCATTAAGGCCAATTAAGGACTTTCATGTCTTATTAGAAAAATGAAGTAGATTTATGAGGTTTTCGTAGGTTGTAAATGCTGGGGCTAGCAGATACAAAACCGAACAGAAATGTGGTAGTTAAGAGCTAAGAAAATATATACAAATGCTCCCAGAAAGCAAATATTTAATGGCAGTTAAAAAAATTTAAAAAGCCAGTTCAACAGGAAGGGGATCTTTAAATAAAAGAAAGGGCATAATTTTTATTTCCTTTCGTCTATTCACCATAACTTCAGGATTTGCACATGAGGGCGGTTACTCTCTGCAGTTTGGGAGTTTAATTCAGGGTGGGAAAGAAAACATAGCTAACTAGCCAAGGGCCTGCCAGCCACAGAGTTCCTTGTCCAAACAAAAATACACACCAATAAAAAACGTTCTTTTTACTCTTGGGTGAAACACACATTCTTGAAAGGGAGAAAGCTTGGAATTAAATCCAGCACTGACATGGTTGTTAATAAACAAACAGCGAGCAAATTTCACTGAGGATGGTGAGAGCCACGTGCCTCATCTCTGGCTTTCCTCAACTCTTCAGAGGGTGTCAGAATATTAGCACTAGCAAATGGTTATTAAACACCTTTGATTCATTTTCAAGGAAAATTGTTCTAATGGGTCCGTGAGTATTTTCTGTGGCATTTTGAGAATGGATGTCATCCCACCTATAATGCTACACATGGATCGATCATTTACTTTACATTCCCAAACACATATACTCACACACCCTATTTTCTGTTTTCTTCTCTGGAGCTATGCAATTTTGTAAAATAGAGACACATGCAGTTATGAATATGTGGTAAATACGCACTTTAACCTTGCACCCATTTATGAAAAGTCTCAGGTATTTTATTCCATACTCTCTTGGATAAATCATTTTAAATCCTATGAAACTTTAAGAAAATGTCAACTGAAGCTAGATAGTCACAACTTTTCAAGCTTAACTCTCTCCTCTCAAAATAATAAGGATATTGGCAAGATAGGAGATTATGTCTTCTTGATTTTTTTTTCATTCAAGAGAAGTGCCATATAGCACATGAAAGATATACAAACTCACCAACAGTTTTGCAGCACTTTAAAATAAACACCTTTAATTTTGCCTACTGAAAACCCATTTGCCATTACACACAAACACAAGCCCGCACATGAATATGCACACAGACACACACACACAAACATGACTGTAAGTAAAATCTGTACACTTCAACAGCACTGGCATATTTTTCACTAAAAAAACTCTAACATAGTACTACTAGAGGATCTAACAAAAGGAAATCAAATTAAGCTGCTTGAGAAAAGATGAAAAGGTGATTTATGATATTTACAAAGAAAGGTAAGTCCTCTAGGCCCAGAAAAATAACAAACACGTCAGAGAGTAAACAAAATATTAATTCCAATGTCCTTAGTACAGCTCTATTTTGTTCTGTCAGTTTGATTTTCCAAACAAATAATGGCCTGGACAGAGACCTAAAGCAACTAGCCATGTATCTGTTCCGACTCTGCAAAGAATTTTATTGAACCAAAATGTGATGAGCATCTGTCCTTAGTGATTTATTCCAAACAGCAGAGATGTTATAAAATGAACACATTGCATCTCCTGCCATAAAAGAGAAACAAAATGATCTTTTAGTTAATATCCAATCAAACTTCAAGACACCTTATGGAACACAAGGATTTCATGGGATCATTTCATTCCTTTGCACCTTTCTCCAGAACACTAATACTAAATTAATTTAAAAGTTCTAAAATGCTGCTAAATGTTTATAACCAGTTTTGTTTTCTACAGATTAACAGATGCCACTTGATTTCGATTTTGATTTTAACAATCTGAAATGTAGGTCCAAGCCAGTGTACTAATGACCAATAAGTTCTTATTAAAGAATCAAGAGTGCTTTTTCAGAAAGTTCAGTACCAATTTGAGCTTCACGATCACTAAGTTAACAAATAGAAGTGGAACCTTTTCAAGTTCTGGCTTAGCTACATTATATCAGACTCAATAGACTATTTCTGGGAGAATTATTGCTGAAAAGAAAAAGGAGATGGCATTTCAATGCCTCCAGAAATTGTATAGCTGTGAGATTTAAGTCCACAAAATTATCAGATGGCTTTGGTATAAATGAATCCCAAATAGATTAATACCCAGGAAATAAGTTCCAAGACATTCAAATTACAACTAGCAATCCAAATATTTTCACAATACTGCATTTTGAGATTGTCAAATAAAAGCAATACAAATTTCACCTAATCTATCCAATTTTATTTTAAGGATTTCATTAAAACTAAGGAATTAAACTTTCAAGTAATGAAAAGGTAATTTCTGTTTATATCCAACTCAGTGAAAAAAAAGTCTTAAATTATTAGAGTTTAGAGCAAAATGAGCTTTTAATATTAAGAAAAGAGAAAGGTGCCTATTGAATAATAAAACAAAATCTGCCAACACAAAGAGCAGGGGTGAGATAAGGGAGGGTGTAATGTATTCAAACAAAGCTAGATAATTTTAAAAACAACATGAACTGACTCTCTTTGAATTTTCTTAGTTGACTATACTCATTCCTTGCTCTAAAGACAAGCTGTTTTGTCCTTTTCTGTAGGCTAAACTTCTTTCTTTTTTTCTTTATTTAAACATCTTGATTACATATATGATTGTGATTAGGTTTCAGTCATGTAAAGAACACCCCCTTCACCAGTGCAACATTCCTACCACCAATGTCCCAAATCTCCCTCCATCCCACTCCACCCCTACCTGTAGTCCAGACAGGCTTTCCAGTTCCCTCATTCATTCACATGATTATGGTAGTTCTCTGTGTAGTTATTTCTATAACTGCACTCACCACTCTTTGTGGTGAGCTTTATGAAGTGAGCTGGGTAGACTAAACTTCTAATGAAATTCTATGATAAAATTTTGGGGGACACACTTGAAATATCTTATTTCTATTCAGAAAACTTTGTGGTATCTCTTTGGAGTAGATGGTTTAGAAAACGAGGGCTGACTTATAAAAGTGGACATGAATGTAATCAGGCCTTTTAAAATTCATACTAGCTTTACAAAATCTTCCAAATTTATTTCAAGGCAACCAACAGTATTTCAGTGGTAAAGAGTTCTAGACTAAATTAAAGATCACAAAGCTACAAGCCTACTGATACATTTCAAACTTAGATATGTTTTGGTAGGGTTATGCTATTTTCAAAATTTGTAGACCAATATTTAAAAATCAGGGGTTGGAGCAATAGTACAGCTAGTTCTATTTGGTTTGCACCTGATATCTAACATCCCATATAGTCCCCCAAACTCTTCTAGGAGTGAACCTTGAGAGCAAAGTCAGAAATAATTCTTTAACAATGCCAACTGGAGCCCCAAACACCTGCCTCTCCTCCAAAACAATTAAAAAATTAGATAAAATCAGCTTTCTGTTCCTCTTGAAAAATGACCATATCTGAAGCACAAGGGTCAAATTCTCTATGCTAATGATTAACTAGAATAGATTGCATGCTTTTTCTCTAGCAAACTCACCAAACCCAACTTCCAAGTCCCTGTCATGTTGTTACTTTCTATTCTTCACACATCTAGGTTTTGAATTTGCCCACACTCTGGTTTCTGTTCCCATTCTCCGCATCTCTTCAAATCCTCACACAATCTGGTCTTGGAATTATGTGGATGAAAAACCATCACTATCAGTAATAATGTAAAACACAAACTTCTTTATATTTTTTTAACTTTCATACAACTTAATTCAGTTGGAAAAAAAAATGAGAGGCCTTGTTTAAGGACCATAAGGTCTAAACTTTATTACCAAACAAAAATGTGAATAATTACTCATATTTCAATCCCTCTTGTTAGAGGTCAACAAGCTATTTCTGTCTGATATTTTTAAATAAATTTGTATTTGAAATTGCAACAAATTGTTCACATATGCATGACTTACTCATACTACAATTGAGATCATAGGGCCTATAGAACCTATAGAACTTTTGCTGATCCTTTACAGAGAATCTATAGCAACTCTCTCCCTACTCATATAATATTCTAGATTTGAAAATAGGTTTTATTTTTATAAATCATAAATGATGGTGGAACTACACTCAATGACTTGAGATAAGGTCACCTTCCAGGATCAATAACTATTTTATAAATGGGCATAATCATATTTGCACATTCAGAAAGTGATACTTTAAAAGAATTGTTTTGTTAGAACATAGACACTCAATGCTTGAAATTTCCGTTGACAGACACCACCAAAGATGTCTGTTTCGAGAGCAATTTATGAACTGGCTAAATTTCAGCCTAGCTTTCTAAAACAGTATATTCTTGGATAAAGTTAAACTTTATCCTGCCCATTGCTTTAATTATTAGCAGTCGTCCCATTTGTTGTCTGATCTCATGTTATCTTGAAAGTCTCAAGAACACAGTTTATCTTTCTTATTAAATGTAAGGTAAACATATAAAGTATAGTCAATACATATAGAATCAACCAATAAGCTACAAATGATATGTCCATGGAAAGGAAGATAGTGCAGGACTAACATTCTTGCCTTATAGGTAGCCAATTCCAGTTTTTAATCCTTGGCACAAAATATTGTCCCTTGAAAAACCACCAGGCATTAGTGTTGAACAAAGAGCCAAGAGTAAGCCCTAAGTTCTGCTATGTATGTTCCAAAATCAAAGAAATAAAATGGTACAGGTCCATAGATAGTTGAATGAATTTGCTCAAAAGTAGACCTCAGCCCAGTCAACAGAAAAATTCTGGTTTGTTTTTTGTTTTGGGATCACATTCAACAGAGCTCAGATCTTACTTCTGTCTCAGTGCTGAGTGTAAACAAGCACTCAGGCTATCTTTTGAGCTATACATTATACTGCACATTATACTGTGAACTCAGAAAACTTCACAGTAACCTCAGAAGATACAAATTGTTATCCCCCAATTTTATAGAGAGAAAATTGATCATTAAAGAGTTGTTCCAAGTTATAAAGTTAATGGAGAGAAATGAGACTAGAACTCAGATCTGTTTGGCTTCAAAAACTTACACTCCATTGAAATTTCATGAAGCTGGAGAAATTTCCATTGGGACAAATTTCTTTGTTAGCAGTATAAATTAAGGAATGAGTAATCATTCAAATATATGGGATTACTGATTTGAGGTTTCAGTCTAAGTTGTCTCAAGTTCTCAAAGGTCATCTAGATACTATGATGTGCAAAACAAAGCATCTCCTACTTCACTGTAATTCATCTTTCCCTTTGAACTCTTATCTTTCATTCTGTGCAATAGTCAGTCCCAAGGAGGGCAAGTACCCAAAGATTCTGGTGTCTTGAGCAGATAGCAAATGCACAAAGACATTCATATTATTTCTCAATTATGTCTGCATATATTAGTTTCCCTTCTTTCTGGTAAATTCCCCAAGTTGAATTTCTCTTTATAGCATGAAGTTTCTTCTCACCAGGACTAGTCATGTGTTCCTTCAAAAGATAGACATGACTCACTTTCTATACTCTCACCAACAGAAAATGATCCAATATTCCTTTCCTAGTTGGAACTCAGTTCAATGTATTTTTGTTGATGAATTTCTTGCACCCTAGGGAATTCACTCTGCCTATCCCAACTGAAATGTCTCTGTATAAAAAGTGAGATCTCTTTCTCAGGCAATGATGGTGACTGTGTAGGGAGAACATAAAAGGGATTGCAAAAGAAAGAACTCTTTGAATTTCCTCATGTCCTTTAGTAGGGAGAAGAGATATTGGTTTTGCTTGCTTTTTTTTTATCATCATTTGAACCCTTTCCTAGCATAAAGAAAAAGATAAAGACAAGTGTTCAAAAACACAAGCTTTTTGTCTTTCACTATACATCTGCTTACTTAAAGAATATTTTCACTCCATGGGCTTTGTTGTTGTTGTTGTTGTTGTTGTTTCCTCACAGAGGCCTGTTATTTGGGAGAAAACCTCCCTTATTTTAGCAACAAAAGCACATCATCAGAGCAGGCACCTAGGGAGGAATGTGTCATAAAGGCACATTCCTCATAATCAAGGATAATGCAGAAGGGAAACAGTGACCGAACATCCACGGAAACCAACAGAAGCCTAATCCTGAGTCCATCTCTGCAGAAGGGGACACAGGCTGCTGCAAAGCCAGGGCAGATGCCAGGGAAGGGACTAGCCACAAACTGAACAGAAGTCCAGTCCAGAGCTTGGCATCTGGGTTCTTCAGCTGCCAGCCTTGCCTCGCGAGTAGCCACAATGTTTGGCTCCAGTGCAGAAAACAACAGAGGATGAAGCTAAAGAGGTCCATGCTCTGTCCTGCCAGCAACTGGATGAGACAGTGCCAAGAGAAGACTGCAGTGCCATGCGGGTGCCAATGTGCCTTGGAACGGCTTTTTTATTTTCTAAAGAGGCAACAGAATTCCTACAAAAAAAGAAAAGACCAAATCCAACACTCAGAACTATTTCTCCCATTTTCTTTTTTCAAAATAAATGCTACTCCATTTCTTCATAAGGTGAATAGCCAGAATTCTTTCTGCTTCTCTTCTATATATGGTAACTTCACATCCAAAGCAAAACAACACTTTGTTTCAAACCCATTACTAAACTTCTACTTTTGACCTCTCTGATACTATTTGATTTTATCTAGTTTCCAGGATAAATTACCAGTAGAAAGTAATGAGTTGAATAGAAATGCCAAACTTGGTTAGATAGAATCTTGTTTCTCAGAAGAATATGGTATTAGAACTTTGGTGATTTGTAGCTTTCTCAAAATGTTGATGCTTTTTTTTGTAATTAAATATACCTTATTGGTGGTTGTTCAGTTAGGAAAAACTAAGAAAACTGGAGCAGAAAAAGGTGAAAGTAGTGTGATTACACCACCTAGACTAGATAATTCTTGAAGGATCATAAATTAGAAATAAAAGGAGGGAAATAATAGATTCAGTTCAACTTAGATGAAAGAAGAAAAATCTTAAAAAAATAATCAGGGGAGAGTAACACGAACCTGGCATATTTTTTTGTACAAAAATAAATGTAAAAATCTCTTGCCATCATTGGAGATCTTCATTGTGTCACTGTATCCCATGTTTCACAGGAGGTGAGTCAATTAAATAGTATTCTATACATAGCTTTTAATATTAAAATCAAGAACATTTTATTTATTGATAGAGATGTTACCCAACTATTTTCCTATTCAAAATCCAGATTAATAGATACTAAGATGGAACATTTAAATATTCTCAACTATTCCTAAATGGCCTCATATATTAAGTCTCTGGTGGAAAATTTGTATGATCAATAAACAAATCATAGGGATGCACCCTCAACACCCTAAAAATGCTTGATAGTATGTCTAAAACACAACTATGGTAACTTTGTAAAGCATGATGTTTTAAAGCAATTCTTAAAGATGAACGTTTAGGCAAAACAATGAGGGTCTGAGTGATATTGCAGCCTTGGTCAAGGTAGAGAGCCTTGGTCACAGATGGTCCAGATTAGATACCCAATACCCCATTTGATCCACTGAGTCCTTATAGAAATGATCCCTGAGCACAGAGCTAGGAGTAAGCCCTAAGCACCGCAGGTGTGGCCCCAAAATGAAAAAAAAATACTTATGATAAGATAAACTATAAACTTCTGCAAAATTAACATTTCATTGTGAATAAATATAAAAAATGGGATGCTATATATACAATAAACTGGGGTTTAAAGAAGTAATCTATGTTCAAAGGAGCTTAAGTTTAAAGCCAATGAGCACAAGACAAACTGTAGTTTGATCCTGTAGTCTTGCTATCATAAAATATCACAGGTACCTTACTGAACTGATTATCATTAGAGACGCTGAAATATCAATAGGTATTAGTCTATAATTTACTATATGACTTTTAACTATTTGATAATGTGTTACATCCATTTAAACAGCATCTTTGAAAAAAAAAGTGACTCAGGATATTCTTTCTAAGGAATTTCAGCGCTGGTTTCAACTGGAAGTGTTATTTACTTCCGGAGATAAACAAATCAAAAAAGTGAATATCAAATGTTAACTGAGTACTTGTCTTGTCCAGATACTATTCCTGTTATCTTTTTCTAGAGTTTCATTTTAATAATAGTACTGTATTAA
Organism: Crocidura indochinensis; assembly: GCA_004027635.1. Lineage (NCBI taxonomy): Eukaryota > Metazoa > Chordata > Mammalia > Eulipotyphla > Soricidae > Crocidura > Crocidura indochinensis. The sequence continues at coordinate 12,595 of PVKC010036601.1, forward strand.
AAGCTAACACTAAGCTTCAAAATGAATGGCTCTCAACTCAAAGAAAGAGAACATAAGAAACACCAATAAAAGTTGGTCTCAGCACTTTCAGCAATACCAATAGAGAAGAGATTTCTTTAGAGAAAATATATCAGAGTCATTTTATGTCAGATGTCAACATGTCAGATATAATTGTATTTTTGTTGCAATAATAAAATAAAATTTCTTCTTTTATTTTCCTTCATAAATTCACATACTCATAAAGTAACATAAAATGTGCTATTCTATTCTGCTTAGAAACAATAGAACAAAACTCTCCTAGTCTAGTTTGGGTAGCTGGTGGTAAAAAATGTGCTAGAATTTTTAAATGGTTTTATTTGCCCATGGGTAAGTATCACTGGTGACTCTGCTATGAAGAGATTTTTAAACTGGATGTTTTATTCTCTTCTTACCCCCAACTTCCTTCTAACCCCAAACCACCTTAATCTTAACCAACATGCAAGAATAGAAACATCTAGTTTGCAATTGCAGAAGAGAGGATTCTTAAAAGTTCAGTACACTGTAGAGGTATTTACACATATAATTTCATGTATCTTTCCATTCCTTGAAAGGA
>PVKC010036602.1:0-13185 GCA_004027635.1 Crocidura indochinensis
CATCCAACTGACATAATAATGAAGGTAGGACTGAGGCCACACAGTATCCCAGACCTAGTTAGTGACATCTGACCTCTGGACCTGCTATCCACAACTCCTCCAGTAAGCTGAGCTCAGGCGAAGCTGAGGATCTTCCCCTGCACAATGCATAATGCAAACTTTTACAGAAACAAGCATACATCGTGGCCTATATTTCCCATAGGTCTGAACTCTGGACAAGACATGTGACAGTCCCCAGTCCCCAGAGAAGCTGTTACTGATACCTCCAAGGGCCAGTCTGTGGCAAATGAGGGACCCATAGGGGTTGACCCACACTCCTGACACTTGTTATGTGTCCAGGTGGGACAACTCAAGATACTGCCAACTGAGAGGGTCCTGGAGGTCAGGTGGGGTCCTGGAGAGTAGACAAGAGGAGGGGGACCTTGCTTGGGAGTCATGGTCTTGGGAACTGGGGGATTTGCTTATTTGTAGTGTGGTTATACACAGCTCCAGCAGGCCAGACCCTGGTGTCCAGACTCAGAGAAGACCTGTCTGCACCCTGCCACTTCCTTCCATAAACCTGACTTTGGGCCCTTCTAAATAGCATTTAGGACACTTTGTTCCTTCTGGCTGTGATGCCACTACCTGCTTCTAGAAGGGGGGAAGATTTCTTTTTTATGTTGGCATAAATCATGTGCTTCCAAAGGAACAGGGTTGAGGGAACCTCTTCCGTGATTGTCTCTGGGAACAAAGTCTGTTCAGAGTCAGCTTTCTTTCTGTATTGGAAGTGACAAAAATGCGGAGTTGGGGATTCACTGGAATGGGTCCCACACTTCAGTGTTTGTGGAGCATGACCCACATGCAGCAACATTGCCCAAGATGTGTGTATTGTGTGTGCTGGCTGAATAGCCAATGTGGAAGTGAATTTTACATGCCTGTACACTTGGTTCTAGTGGTTCTAGAGCCACAGACCCTCAGCCTGACTAGGGTCTCATCTTTAGACAAGTATGCATGTGTGATCATGCTTCAAGCACATGTGTTCACGGCATAATGTGGAGTTGAGGGGAGTCTCTCTGGAATGCATCTGTGGAGTTCCACAGAGTCTGTAGTGCAGTTTCTCCAAGCTCCTCTGGAGACCCTAGGTGTAATCATGGAATCATTTGTGGATGCAAGGATGTTTTGGCCTAAGAAGCTGTCACCTCCAGACAGCATTCCTTTCACCCTGGCTTCCTCCTTTTTGTACGAGGAAATGGACTCTGTTCCGGTTTGGATCCTGTACCTCCCTTCAGCTCCTATGATTCAGTCTCGTATGATTCAAACGTCCTCTCCCCCTGAAAGTTTAAATTAATCATGGAACCCAATCTCCATGGAACATCCGCTGGGAAAGGAGATGGGATGTGACTGATCCCACAACTTCTGGGTGCAGGGAGGGGACTCATTCTGAACCCCACTGTCCCAACTCCTCTCCCTTGGGACTCCCTTAAAACTGACTGACACCAGGAGCTCTAGTGGAGGTGCTGCTGAGGTCAAGCTGAGTCACCCTGATCACCTCTCCAGACCCTGGCTGCTTCCTTCACAATGTACTTGGCACCTGATCCAGGAAATCCCCAAAGGTCATCACCTGCCTTTAGTCAGCCCAGGGTTCTATCCATTCACCAAACCTCTCGCCCCTGAATCCTTTGGTATTCCTGAAGCATGTCCACTCTTAGTGCTTTTGTACTGGGAGGGGAAAATGCATCTTCCATGCTCCTCACAGGCTTGGATTTTCTACCCCCTGACTTTCTATTCTAGGATTCTCTTCTTAGAAGAGGTACAAGCTACCCCCACTCCCTGGTTGACTTGGTGTGAGAAAGGAGGCAGTGCTCCTTCCAAGAAATGCCCATTTAGTACACAGATGAGCGCAGAGCTCTCAGTGATTAGTGGGTGAATTCCAAGTTAGGTCTCATCCTTTTGACCCCACCCTCATCTGCAGCTCCTTCAAACCACAGCTTCCTGTTTAGCCTGTTTTTACTAAAATTGGCACTTTTACCCCCAAGCACTACTGGGAGTGATCCCTAAGAGCAGAGCCATAAATAATATTGGGTGTGACCCAAACCTACCACCCTACCCCAAATTAAAATTGTCATTACTATAGGGGCCATAGACAGCAGTGCTGGAGCTGACCACCCAAGCCTGATGCTTCACTGCTTCAACAGGTGCTGTGGTGTGATGAGGTCTGGCAGTGCTTGGGAGCTTCCAGGGCCAATCAGGCAGCACTAAGCGGGGGCATGAGAAGCTAGTTATTGAACTCAGGCCTAGACTCCATCATCTGAGATTTACCTTGCCCTAAACTGGCCTTTGCAAAAAATAATCTGTTTGAACTAAAAATATTAAATAAAACTAGATTTTTTTTCTCCATCCACCAAAATTTTAATCTCCCAATAAGTTCCAATAGTGAGCCTACACAGTTTTGCTATTTTGGGGGGGTGGTATTGGGTCACACCTGGCAGCACTCATAGATTACTCCTGGCTCTATGCTCAGAAATCGCTCCTGGCAGGCTCAGGGGATCATATGGGATGCCGGGATTCTAAACACTGACCTTCTGCATTAAAGGCAAATGCCTTACCTCCATGTTATCTCTCCGACCCCAGTTTTGCTATTTTTAACTCATCTCTGCTGTTAGCGAAGCTACACTAGGTTCTAGGGAAAGAACACTTGACAACAGAGCAGGTAGTATCTTGTATATATACAGATATATACTTGTATATATACATATACATACATATACATATACAGTATATATACATATACTGCCCTGTAGGGAAGAGGACAGCAGGCCAGAGTGATCTTTAATGCATATTATGCTTAGCCCAGGGCTCTAAAAGGAGTGGAGTGGGCAAGAATCTAGATGAAGATTTCCAAGGAGAAAGATGAGAGTTGGTAATTTGGGGGGACACCCAGCAGTACTTGGGGCTTACTCCTGACTCTATACTCAGGGGTCACTCCTGACAGTGGAACTATATGGGTGCTGGGAAAGAACATATGGCAGCTGTATGTAATGTAAGAGCCCTACGCACTGTCTTATCACCCATCTTCCTGAGAATCAATCTTGCAGAAATCTAGAGAAAGAGGATCGTGGGTGAGGAAAAACATGAAAAAAAAAAAAAAAAAGACCCTGACATTGAGTCAGGTTGTCATGTAGTAAGTGAAGAAAGAGCAGAAAGAGTTGAGGCGGGAAGGAAAAACTCACTCATCTCTTACTGGGACAGTAAGTAGATCAGATTGTTTCAAGTAGTTGAGAAGACTTTGAGGGCCTGGGGTAGGGAAATGATTCATACGTTTGAAGAGTATTCTTTCTTTTTTACTTTGTTTTTGGCTTTTGGCCTATGCCCTGTGGCACTCAGGGGTTACTCCTGGCTCTGTGCTCAGAAATCACTCTTGGCAGTCTTGAGGGACCGTATGGGATGATGGGAATTGAACCCAAGTTCATCCTGGGTTTGCCTCATGCAAGACAAATGAGCCCTACTGCTGTGCTATCTCTCTGGCCCCTCAAGAGCATTCTTGGGCCTAAGGTGTAGCTCAGTGGCAGAGCACCTACCTGTCTTGCCTTGCAGCTGTGAATTTGATACCCCACACATCTCACTTGCCAAGTGTGACCCTGATGGCACTTCAGCTTGTGATCCCTACCTTCTCACACACAAAGTATGCCATCCCAGCACACTGCAGCCAGGGATGTTCTAGTATCACAACTGGTGTGGGTTTGATCATCACAACAATGGGAAGAGAACAGTAGCCTACAAGCCACAGGTTCTACGAGAGGAAGTAGCACAAAAAGGAAGCTAGCCTAGTGCTCTGTGTGTGTTATACCCAGGCAGATCTTAACAAGCACCGGCACCCATTCTGTCAATGTCATGGTGAGTCCTGCTGAGGTGGTGATAGCAGCTGTTCCACCCCAGCAGTAGACATCCTCTGACATTTGTATGCGAGCAGTTACCAACAAGATAGCTTCTAGTTTGCATACCTGGCCTGGCCAGAATGATATCATTTCATCCTCAGCCCCCAAGCAGCCACTGGTTTTTGTTTTTTTTTGTTGTTGTTGTTTTGTTTTTGTTTTTGTTTTTGGGTCACACCCGGCAGCGCTCAGGGGTTACTCCTGGCTCCATGCTCAGAAATTGCTCCTGGCAGGCACAGGGGACCATATGGGGCACCAGGATTCGAACCGATGACCTCTTGCATGAAAGGTAAACGCCTTACCTCCATGCTATTTCCCGGGCCCCAGCAGCCACTGTTTCGTGTGTTCCATTTGTCAGAAGTGCAGGGAGGCTCAGAAAAGTTTAGTGACTTAGCCAAAGTCACACAAGCTCTTGAGTCTAAGGCTCACTTCAGCGCTGCTGAACAGGGAGTGAGGAACTGTCCTCTCTTCAGGTAAAGGATGCATTTTACTGATGATAGAAGGTTGACAAGGAGGTATACTGTTCAGCAGTCAATGTACAGCTCACATATGTATGGCCCTGGGTTTGATCTCTTGCCATAAACAAACAAACTACAATGGAGTGGGTGTAGTCTGGAATAGAGCACCTGCAAGGCCCTGAATTTCAGCCTCAGGAACCCCACAAAGGGCAAAATCAAAAAACAGAGTTTTCATTTGATGTCAAATAAAGTTTATTATTAAACTTTCTTTGCTTTTTTTTTTTTGTTTGTTGATTTTGTTTTACTTTTGGGTCACACCCGGCAGCGCTCAGGGGTTACTCCTGGCTTTATGCTCAGAAATCGCCCCTGGCAGGCTCAGGGGACCATATGGGATGCCAGGATTCAAAACACCGTCCTTCTGCATGAAAGGCAAACACCTTACCTCCATGCTATCTCTCCTGCTTCTATTATTAAACTTTCTAAAAGACACAGTAACTGTACTTGAGAGCTCACTTGGTTCAGAAAACAGTGTTTTCTTAGTATGTGTCATGGATGGTCGAAGGTGGACAGGACAGGAAGGGGGATTGTAAAGGAGCATGTTTGCTACCCCTCTACAGTGTCTCTGCAAATGGTGATTGTTCCAGGGTAGCAAAATGATGAGATAGAGATAAAAAGAGCCATGTGTGGTTTGGGGGAGAGGGGCTGGGGAAGTCAGAAACAGCAGGGAGAAAGGTGGTTGTGATGCGCTTGTTGGCTCTAACCACCTGCATTTCTGAGCCCAGCCTCCAGCCTCAGATGTGAGAACACAGGCAGGCCATTAACAGGGCTCTGAGTTCCCCCACTGTCCCAACATCGGGTCCTGACATCCCAGAAGGGGGGAATGTAATTGCTAGAATTTGATAGAATTGTCAGAAAGACATGAAGTCATTCAACAAAGTTGTGAAATCTGCTGAAAATGTTCTATGGGTTAACTAAGAGATCAAGGAAGGTTCTGGTAGCCTTCCCCTAACAGAACCACACCACTGAACCCCTGGAGGGGTGCCCCCAGAGCATGCTCATTCATATGCATACAATATACATGCACATATGTGAATGCTCATACACATTCATGCAGATGCACATACTCATATATGTACACACATATATACTCATGCACACTCATATATATGTGTGCAAACACATATGCACAGTTAGGCACTCACACACATGTGTATGTGCAGAGTGCCACATTTTTCATGCTCAGCCTGTAATTCAGATACTTAGATTCTCCATCCCTGATGAGACTTATCTTTTAGTTCAATCATTCTCTTCTACTGTTGCCATTTAACTGATTTTTTTTTTTTGAGGCCATACCCAGTGACGCTTACTTTTTGACTCTGTGCTCAGAATCACTCCTGGCGGGCTTGGAGAACCATATTGGATGCCAGGGATTAAACCTATGTCAGATCCATGCAAGGCAAATGCCCCACCTGCTGTACTAGTGCTCTTACCCTTAACTGATTTTTATTTGATGAGGAAGGGTCTCCCAGGTGATGTTCCCCATGTTCTAGGACCCCACCTGCAATTCTTGGCTGCCTGGTTTAGTGCAACAGCCTGGAGACAAGAGTTGCTCTGAACTTGCAATGCTGTAACCCAGGATCACTCCAGTGCTACTGGAGACCTCCAAGACAGCCCCTGGATATCTCATGCTCAGGGGTCTGTGTGGTGTCAGGAATCATATCCAGATCCGTGCTTGCTACACACGTGCTTTACCTTCTGTTCTCTTTCTCCAACCCCCTTTGTAAACTGTTTTAGTTTCAATCATTGTATTCTTTTGCAGAGGTCCTATTGATGCATTGGCACATTTGCATTTTTGGCTGGATTTCTTTTTGGTGTCCTTCTACTTGTAATTGTCATAAGAAAATGCACCTGTGATCTCCTACATGTTCTCTTGTTCTCTCCAGCCATCCTAGTGGCAGTATCAACTAATCCTATTTCTGTCTGTGCCTGTCCCTCTTAGAAGTTCTGGCAGGTGCATGAAAAACTCAAGCGGTTTTCTTCTGACCTGGGTGGTAGAACAAGTTGTGCACAAGCATTGGGCTTTCTGCTGAGGATTCCAAGGATTTCTGTTTCTAATGTTGGGTTTGATGCTCATTTCCTGGCGGGGAACTCCTGCCATCTGTATGATTTTTTGTTTGTTTGTTTGTTTTGTTTTGTTTTTGGCTGCCTCAGCAGCGCTCAGTGATTATTCCTGACTGTGCTCAGAAGTCACTCCTGACAGGCTCAGGGACCATACGGGATGCAGGATTCGAACAAGGATCCATCCTGTATTGGCCACATGCAAGGCCACTGTGCTATTGCTCAGGCCCCCACCTATATGACTTTAAGTCACTCACTTCCCTCTGTAGAATTCTAGTTTTCAAGTCACTCTCAGAGTCCTAAGTTAAGGAGACTCCTTTTCTTGGATTCATGACTAGAGCTCTCTAACCTCATCTCAAGGTCTATAGTTCAAGTGTCCCCATTTCCTGTAGGAAGGTCTCTTTGCAGACTTCCAATGGCAAAGGTCCCAAATAGACCCAAATGGTCCCAAAATGCCCCAATCTGGGCATTTAACCCAGCCCCAATCCTACCATTCTCTAACCAGGCTAAAATAATTGGTAGGGCATTGGCAACATCAGCCCATCTGCCCCAAATCCTCAAATCCCTGAGCTGTTTTCTCCACCCCAGGGCTCAAGAATTCCCTTCACTTTACTGTTAGTTTACACTCTACTTTTATTCAAAACAAAGGTGGTCCTCCAACTTCTTTTTTTTTTTTTCTTCACCAAGTACTTTGACTTGTAAAAGTCCACCTAGAACTCAATTGATCCTCCTAAAGGTCCACCTGGATCTCAATTGATCCTCCCTCTCCTGGTTGAATTTATATTGGTAGAATAAAAAGAGGCTTTGGTTTGGCTTAGCATGCAGAGACCACAAGGCAAAGCCACCGGCTCCATGATACTCTCTTTACTAGTTTGGTTGATTAATTCTTCATAGCCACCCTGCTTCAAATCCATTAACCCAGGGTTGGAAATATGGCATGTGGGGTATTTTTACACTTTAGGGTCAACTCTGAATTTAAAGGATTAAAAAATACCTTTTACACATGAGCAATATCACAGTGGGTAGTACATTTTCTTTGCACATGTCCCTTCAGGGTCAATTTCTGGCATCCCATATGGTCTCTTGAGCTCTCTAGGAATGACTACTGAATTCAGAACCAAGAGGAAGCCCTTCACATCACCAGATTTGACCCCCCAAACAAAAAAGAAAAACAAAACAAGAATAGTAATGTGTGAGGCTGTTTGCTCTGCTAAACTCTATGAGTTTAACTACTGTAATGTTTAGGGACCAGAGATATAATACAGGGGTCTAGGTGCTTTTCTTGCCATCTGCTGACCCTAGTTCCATCCTACGTACCACATAGGGTCTCCCAAGCACCACTAGGACTGACCCTTGAGTACTATGCATACCTTCTGGATCTTTTCTGGTCTCTCCTATAAGCCATGATTCTTGAGCTGTGAACAAGACCTAGGGAGGAGAGAGGAAATGAGCTGTCTTTTTTTTTTCAATTTTTGGGTTATACACAGCAGTACTCAGGGGTTACTCCTGGCAGGCATGGGGGACCATATGGGATGCCGGGATTCGAACCACCATCTGTTTTGGATCAGCTTCATGCAAGGCAAACGCTCTACTGCTGTGCTATCTCTCTGTCTCTCTCACTCTGGGATGAGCTGTCTTAAGGATAGACCTTTCTCTTCCTCTCAGTAGTCTTATAGTTCACTGAACCTGGCTTTTCAGGATAGACTTGCCCTCAGAATCCACTCACTCAGGTTTTCTGTATTTTTCCCCCAGAAGAAGCCAAAAGAAGCATACAGCTTCTTAGAGGTAGGGAGGAAAGCTCAGGCATCTTGTGGGATGGGGGAAAATAAAAGAAAAAAATTAGAGTTGAGGAGCAGGGTGGGATTATATGTGGAGAAAAGGTAGCCAGGTGCTCCATAACTCATGCAATAAATAACAAGAGGCACAAAACCCAATAGCAAATAAAAGGGAAACAACCAGCCTCCATTATTGCCCAGATGCAATTAACACTCTTCTGTTACTTATCAAAAGCACTGATTTTGTTCCTCATAAAAAAAGCCCATTGTGCTGCTGATGTGTGAGGTAACATGTATTTATATATAAGCCCATGAGCAATTTGACCATAGAAGTCAACAGAATTACACGGACTCATGTCTGAAAGCCAGTAGTTCCATGTGGGGAATCAGTGCAGGAATGACTTTCCACACAGAGATGCTGGCCAGCTGATCCAGCTTCCCTTGGAACAGTGAGACATAAGCCTCAACCACTAAGAGGGGTTTAGTCAAACCAATCAAGTCACATTCATTAGCTAGATTGTTAGGCTGTCGCTGGTGCTTATGAAGAATGGCATAGCTCTGGTGTATAGCTGGAAGCATTTGCATGAAGCAGAGGCTGTTTGATCTCTCAGGCCAGAGGTGCCTCCAGCTCTCCACACCCATGTTCCCATGGGCTCCTTCTACATCTGGTTTTGGGTTGCAAGAAGCAGCAGCAGTTTTATGAATCACATCCAAATACAACCAAGCCCAGAGAAAGCAAGGGACTTTCTCTTTTAAGATCCCGGAAACCTAAAGCATCCCCTATTTATCCCCCCTGACACTTGGCCTACCGTAGGGGGAGCCCAGCTGTAGACAGTCTGTAGTAGAGTCAAAGTAGGGGGTTCATGCCCCAAGATTGGCACCAGCTGCTCCTTAAAGTAGTCTCTCACTCACAGGAAAAAGTATGTTACAGAGTGAAAAAATAGCAAAACCATACGAGGTAAAAACCATACCCCCAAAAAGGACCATAACAGAAATTCTCTGTTACATTGTTTTGTTTTAGCCATACCCAGCAGCACTGAGGTCTTAATCCTGGCTCCTCTCTCTAGTATCACTTGTGGTAAGGATCAGGGAACCATATGTGGTGCAGGGGATCTAATCTGGCTCAGCTATGCGCAAGGCAAGTGCTGTACCCGCTGTATTATCTCTCTGGACCCATTCTGTGTTTCTTTTTAAAGTCTTCTATAAAGTAAAAATTATTTCGAAATAAAGTTGTTGTTTTTAATCTGGAACTGTTTTAATCTGAAAACCTAAACTAAGCCTAAGTATATTGGCAGAAGATGAATATACTTTGCTGAATATGTAGTTTATTGTTTCCTCACATTTCCTTTCTTTTATTGATCAAGAAGAATTAAAAAAAATTACAGATCCCAGGATCTTTGAATCTCAAGAAACAGATATTTATGAGAAGTTTCAACTCTTTTCCCAAACAAAGTTTAACTAGGGGTTAGGGTGATGAGGGGATGTTGGCTTAAACTCCAGTTCAAAGAGAGCAAAATAACGAGTTACAACAGGCCTATCTCCAGAAAGACTGTAAATAGTTATTTTTAGGGGTACAGTGATTTGTGGAGAGCTATTGGAAGTCTACTACTCAATCAACACATGCCATCCTTGTGTGCCCTTTCTGAACATTTGGTGTCTGTCAGTGCCATTACACAGGGGGCTTCAAGTGCAGCACAAGGTAGTGGAATCTGTGCAAGCTCAGTCAGGAGTGACCAGAAGTTAATGAGGGCTGTTTCTGAGGACTTTTCCAGACTCCCCATGCAAGCTCAGGCTTAGGAGAAGTTACTGGTCCAGGATCAGAGGTGGGGAGAGGTGATGCTGCCACATGCAGCCAAACAGGATGTTACCCTTCCCCAGGGAAAAATGCTAATCTTACCTGATGGTCAGACCAGTTCACTGTTGGGAGGGTTCTGTGGCTGGTAATTAGGCCTCTGGTAGGAGGAAAAAAGAGAAAGAGCAGGAAGAAGAAGCAGCAGAGATAGAAGATGAGAAACAGCATGGATGAAGAGGCTGTTTGGCTTAGAAACCACGTGAGATATGCACATGATGGTTAGGGTCTTATTAATAAAACTTCAGGGGCCCGGGAGATAGCATGGAGGTAAGGCATTTGCCTTTCATGCAAAAGGTCATCGGTTCGAATCCCGGTGCCCCATATGGTCCCCCGTGCCTGCCAGGAGCAATTTCTGAGCATGGAGTCAGGAGTAACCCCTGAGCGCTGCCGGGTGTGACCCAAAAATAAATAAATAAATAAAAATTCATGTCTCCTGAAGTCTGACTGCTGTGGATCATTTCCTTGCCATTATCCTGAAGTTACAGAATAACCAGGCCAAAGAACCTACAGGTGCCAACCTAGCCGAGAAAGGCATCACCATCCATCTTCCATCCACCACCATCAAAGATTTTATAATTAATATTTAATTGAACAACAGAGTATGACTGTCACTGGGCTTTGTGGAACACTTTCAGTGCAGGACAGGACCATTTGCCTTTATTCTCTTTGGACCTCTGATTACCATTTTATTTTATTGCTTTGGAGAGTTGATCTTTAGTCACTGCCAAAGCTGCAACCATAAAATCTGAATTTCTTTTTCTTTCTTTTTTTTTGTTTCTTTTTTTTTTTGGAGGGGGGGCCACACCTGGTGACACTCAGGGTTACTCCTGGCTATGCACTCAGAAATCGCTCCTAGCTTGGGGGACCATATGGGACACCCGGGGATCAAACCGCAGTCATCCTCAGTTAGCCACTTGCGAGGCAAACACCCTACCACTGTACCATCGGTCCGGCCCCTCAAGAATCTAAATTTCTTGTTAGTTGTGTTTCTTATCTTTCTTAGATGAGTGAAATCTTAATTTTTCATAATTCTTTATTATGAGAAGTATTGTTTGTTTATTTCAAAACAAGTAAAAATCTTGTTTAGTTTTAATATCCAGGGCCTGGGGGTGTGACTCAGTTGTGGAGTAACTGTATATGTAAGGCATGGGCTGCACCCCATAGCTTGAATTCAATCACAGGCAATGCCATGATGATGCTTAGTGCTTTCAAACAAAGTTGTGAGCCACAACAATCACAATAACTTTAAAGGGAAAAGAAGCAGGAAAGTTGGTGCATGCTGCATGATCATAACCTAACATCTTCACCTAACATCTTAACCTAGAATCCCTGGGGACACAGGTCACAAGTGGTGTTCCTGGGGTTAGTTAGTGAAGGATCCTGAGAGAAGGAAAGGGAGAGGATAAATAAATAAATTTTAGAATACATGTTTTGGAGTTAGAAAGATTGTACAGCACAGGTAGTGTACTTGCCTTGCTCTTTACCAACCCCAGTTTGATCCCTTACACCACATATGGTTCCTCAAGCACTTCCAGCTGTGATCCATGAGCACAGAGCCAGGTGTAAGCCCTGACCAAGGTTGAGTGTAACCCCCAAACCAAATCAATACAATACAAATATTTTCTTTTAAATTAAATTTGATGGGGGCTGGAGTGATAGCACAGTGGTAGGGCTTTTGTTTTGCATATAGCTGATGTTGAATGGACTCAGGTTCAATCTCTGGCATTCCATATGGTCCCCCGAACCTACCAGGAGCTATTTATGAGCATAAGGCCAGGAGTAACCTCTGAGCACTGCCAGGTGTGATGATCCAAAACCCAAAACCCCAAACTTAATTAATTAATTAAATTTGATGGAAGTAATGTGTTAAACCAGCTTCAACTGAACAGCTTTATAAATCAAAACATAAATACTACATAAAGTTTGCCACCAAGTCAAATTTCCATCCCTTACCCTACTATTGACCCAATTCCTAAAATGATCTGCCCTCCTTCAATTATTTATATCTGGAGCTATTATTTTGTTTGTAGAATCTCAGTTGTTTTTATAGTCTCAATAGTTTTTGTGTGTGTTGTTAGTTTTTGTTTCTTTATCTTTATTAGCTGAATGAAATCATATGGTGTTTATCTTTCTTTATCTGGTTTATTTCACAAACCATGTTATTGCAAATGGCAGAATTTCACCATTCTTTTTTTTTTTTTTTTTTTGGTTTTTGGGCCACACCCGGTGATGCTCAGGGGTTACTCCTGGCTATTCGCTCAGAAGTCGCTCCTGGCAGGCACGGGGGACCATATGGGGAACCGGGGGATCGAACCGTGGTTCGTCCTAGGTTAGCGCAGGCACCTTACCTCCTGCGCCACCGCCCGGCCCCTAGAATTTCACCATTCTTTATAGCTGAAAAGTATTTTTTGTGTATCTATGCAAAATTTTATCCAATCAACTGTCCATGGACACTTAGCTCATTTCCAACTTTGATCATTGCGAATAATGCTATAATTCTTTAACAGGGTACATTTATTTCTTCATATTATCATTTACATATTCTTCTAAGAAACATACAGAGGGGCCCGGGAGATAGCATGGAGGTAAGGCATTTGCCTTTCATGCAAAAGGTCATCGGTTCGAATCCCGGTGCCCCATATGGTCCCTCGTGCCTGCCAGGAGCAATTTCTGAGCATGGAGCCAGGAGTAACCCCTGAGCACTGCCGTGTGTGACCCAAAAAAAGCAAACAAGGTATCCACGCCTGCCCAGTAGGGCTGACTGCTAAGAACTGTAAGTCTTGTCTTTTCTTTGTGTTTCTTTGTCCTCTGCTGACATCCGGACCTCGTGGGAGTGGACCAACCGGCCCCAAAAAGACTCGCTCTCCCAGAGGTTCATCCTAGGGCGGAAACACCCAGGAATACCTCATTAGACTGAAAACCGGCTATAGCAAGTACTCTGCAAAGCAAGGTCCCCTGATTGTGACGTCAGGCTGGGAATTTCTCCGTATCCATGCCTGCCCAGTAGGGCTGATGCTAAGAACTGTAAGTCTTGTCTTTTCTTTGTGTTTCTTTGTCCTCTGCTGACATCC